>JAVJIF010013042.1:0-109919 GCA_038442645.1 Agave tequilana | reverse complement strand
GAATACAAGATTCAGGTCACTGCATGTAAGTGCAGGAATACATTCCCGTAAATGTGATAATCACGGGTCAAGTATATCATGCTGGGTGTTAAGTGATAGCATGACAGAAGGATGATATTTTGCAGGTAACCAGTCATGTCAGGAGATTGATGTTAGTCCGGTGGCAAGTCATATCATACAAGAGGTCTTGCCAAGCGTAGCAGGTCTGGGGTCAGGTGATAACATATCAGTTGCCAGGTGATATACATGTGTTAAAAGTAATATGAAAATGACAAGTAGTATAAACAGGTGACAGGCATTAGCATGTAGATGGTAAGTATCAAGCAAAAGCATATCAATAATAGTGGAACACAATCAAAGAAGGTGTTAGTTCCAAACAGCATAAATCATGAAGAATACAAGTCGACTGATGAAAATAGGAAAGTCCAAAGAAGCGAGAACACTCGCATAACCATAAAATAGTAAGGCAAGAGGATAGCGAGATCACTCGCCTAATCTTTAGTAAATATAGTGAAATCCTCGATCTCCGGAATCCAGGGAATCAACGCGTAAACGCGTTAAAGAGAGTGATAGGTAGAAAGGAGAAATTCAAAAGAGAGAAATCCATGGAGAGAGAGAGTGTTCGGGGGAACGCGAGTTTTGAGAGTGAGATGCGAGAATAGCAGACGCGGGAATAGCGTCGCGAGAATAACAGGCGCGGGAATCACAGACGCGGGGTTCGCGTCGCAAGATGCCTCAAACGCGAGGTCTGCGTCCAAGTCAAGACGCGAGAGAACGCGGACGCGGACGAGGGCTCTGCGTCGCGTAACACAAAAGAATACAGATGCGGGCATGGGGTCCGCGTTAGGGAACAAACAGAGAGAAGGGAAGGTGATATTTGTTAAGTGACAAGTCATGGGATAACAATGTATGATACAAGTCCGAGGATAAGGTTCATGTACAAGGAAGTGATCAACCATAGCTATCAGTCAAAGTTAGTCGACTAGGGAGAGAAGTTAGTCGACTTAGAGAAGGAATTAGTCGACTATAGTAAAGGGTCAAGTCGACTTAATAAGGCTGCGTTTGGGAAAGCTGCGTTTCAGGAGGAAGGTTAGTCGACTAGGGCATTGAGGGTAGTCGACTAGTCAAGGTCGCGTCTCAAAGAGCCGCGTCTCAGGGAGCTGCGTTAGTCGACTAGGAATAATAGTTAGTCGACTGGTGAAGTCCGCGTTTCAAAGAACCGCATCTTCAGAAGAGGGTTAGTCGACTGGACGCAAGGGGCAAGTCGACTAAAGGAGGCTGCGTTCAAGGGGTTTAGTCGACTAGTATATGGTTCAAGTCGACTAATCAAGTGCACAGAGAGCAGAATTAGTGCGAGAATGAGTTATCCCATGCTTTTGGCGAGCAAAGACACTCGCCCACAAGGTTCCTTTGCTGCTTTGACGAAGGGAAGTTCGCCCCAATCCAAAAGGAGAGTACCGGCCCTAGGTCCTGCCAACGGAGAAGAACGCGGCCCCAAACCAAAAGGAGTGGCCGGTCTTAGAATCTTGCTGATGATGAAGAGCACGGCCCCAATCCAACGGAGGTGGCCGGCCCAAAAGAGAAGGAGAGAGTTTAAAGGTGCAAGTCTAGTTCAATATCAAAAGTTGGAGTTTTGAAAAACGAAGCTTCGGAAGCGAAGCTATGCTCATCGGATAAGAGCACGATGAGGAGATGAAGATGGTGGGTTTGGTGGTGGCTAAGGTGGTGTATATGGTGGTGGAGATGGTGATGAAGCTATAGAGCTTAATGGTTCATGGTGTTTCATGGTGAAAAGAGGAAGAAGAAGATGGTATGGAGGTGGTGTTGTTGTTGGAAATGGAGGAGGAGATGAAGGAGAGAATAATGGTGAATTTGTGGTGAAAATGAAGGAAAAATGGAGGAGAAGTGGTGGCCAAAGGAGGAGAAGGTGGCTCTTTGCTGCTGCCATTGTTCTCTGTAAACCAAAAGAAGATGAGAGGAAAAAGAATGAAAGGAAGAGAGAGAAGGAGTGGGGTATTTTAAAGGTAAGGAAATGAATATAATATTATACCTTGCCATGATTCCTTAACATGAAACTTGCGTTTCACTTCTCCAAAAACGCAGCCATAGACCTGCGTTTAGGCCTAGATGAGCCAAACGCGGAATTTAAAGCCGCGTCCGGGGAGAATGCAAAAGGCTGCGTTTCAACAAAGGACAAAAGTCATGATGACTTGATTGGGATTAATTGGCAGTGCATTAAATGCAGCATGGAGAGGATCTCCGCATTAAATGCAAAATCCCTGGAGTGAAAGCTCGCGTTTGCGAGGAGAGAGAAAAAGTGGGAAATATCTGACACTATTCTGGTATCTGGGAATACACGAAAAACTCCAGAAAAGTCCCAAAAATAAAGTAACTTGAAAAGTCTCCCAAAAATTCTCAAAAATAATAAATATTATAAAATGATTTTTGGTGAAATCGTTTTTCAGGAATTCAATCTCATTTTCAAAATAAAATCATAAGTCAACCGTCAATACCGGTCTACACCGGTCGGCCAGATTTTGATAAAATCTGAAAAAATCCCAGAAAATATCTGAAAGAAGAAATTATAATTCTAAGAATAATATGAAAGCGGAATCTAGAAATTTGATTCCAATTGTAAATTAAAATTCCTGGAATCAACCAGTGATACTGGCCGACACCCAATCCAGTGAAATTTTGATAAATTTAGAAAATTCTCAGAAAAGGGTTTAGGTAGAAAAGGTGATTTTAAGATTACTGGAAAGCGTTTCTTAAAATTCAACTCCGTTTGTAAATTAAAAATCCGAGAATCGGTCAGCGGTACTGGTTGACACCGGTTTTGAAGATTTTCAACTTAATTCAGGAAAATTCCAGAAAATCATAGAAAATCCAAAATATTGGAAAACAGTATTTAAAACTGAAATCGGTCAATTTGGAATAACAAAAAGATCAAATTGAGAAATCTACTAGGATCGACCCCGGTTCAGACTAGGACTGACTCCGAGTTCACAAATCCGAATCCAAGGCAATACGATCAAATGAATAATTCATAATACAAACAAATATAGAAAGTAAATCAAAAATACGATCAGAAAATACGAATACGCAACTAAGTACGTATTCCCGGAACGGGGTATTACAATCGGTGCCCCCCTCACCTAGCCTATTCCCTCCTCCGGCGATCCCAAGCCAGCAGCCAACTCTAGCGCCTCCCCACACCTCCTCGTCCTCATCACAACTCCACAACCTCTTCCTTCCCCCCCTCTCCCTCCAATTTTCAACCTATCGCCAAATCACCACTCCACCACCTAAGATCACCACAATCAGCCATTACCATCTCCTTCAAATTCTCTAACACCATCACCCCTCACTCTCCTCTCCTCCTTTTTGGGGTGGCCAGCGGCCACCCCTGCCCGGCGGTGGCTGGCGTAGGCTGGCGCTGCCCCCCATTCTTCTGGCCCTTGGCCAGCCTGGGCCCTAGGACCTGGCTGCGTGAGCAGAGAGGGGCATTGCCCCCTCTCTCTCCTGTCTCCCCTCTCTCTCTTTCTCTCTCTCTCCATTTCTTTCTTTTTCTCATTTGTCTCTCTCTCTCCCTATTTCTCTCTATACCTATGTCTCTCTCTAGCTCTATCTTTATCTCTAGATCTTTCTCTCTATAGCTCTCTCTTTGTCTCTCTAGAATTCTTTATCTCTAACTCTCTCTATAGAATCCTTTCTCTCTAGCTTCTAGATCTCTTTCTCTCTCTAACCTTTTCCTCTCATAAAATATTAATATTAAATATATTTTATATATATTGGTGCACGTGCTCGAGTTTCTGGGATTCTGGATTTATGGAGATTTTCCAAAGAGATTTAGGCGAGCGTCCTCGCCTCGTTTTGGTTTTTCCCACTTCGTCAGGTCGACTATGTATTTTATTCAGTATTCGATTGCATTTATATTTGTATTGGGATTTGCCCCTATATTTGTATGTGGCTGAGTACCCAGAATTGTACATGCATTATGCCTGTGATGAATGTTTGTACTAGGGTAGTTTATTTACTGTACTATACCATGCCTGTGATATGTTATATTTCTGCTTTTATACCATGTATGGACTACCTTTCTGGTCGTTTAGCCTCCGGCTTTACACTCAGCCTCCGGGCTTCACCACTCCATGGTAGTCTAATTATTGCCATGTTGATATGGGTGCTCGTGTGGTACTAATATCTCATGCATGTACTATACCCAGCCTCTGCGCTACGTTCAGCCTCCGGGCTTTCTATACCTAACCTTCAGTTGCGTTTAGCCTCCGGGTTCTCATGCTCCACCTGGTAGGCGAATCTAGCACTCAACGCTCTATTGCTAACTCCATCCGAGTATAGTTGCGCTGCGAGCAATTGTTGTACGTTATCGTGGCTTCACCACGAGAGAACTACACCGGGCGTGATAGCTTTTAGAGCTGTGCGTTAGCCTCGCTCCAGCTTACTTAACTCTGCTTGATTGTTCGCTTACTTGCTTACCCACCTGTCAGTTCCCTTGCCTGCTAGCCGTATTTGCATGTATATTGTTGGTACTAACATCTCCTGTAGGGATATACATAGCCTCTGGGCTTAATCTCCCGAGTTATTAAAATCCTCTAGACTTTCTAGGTACACCTGGAAAGGTAGCTTAGCGCTCAGCGTTTACCACAAAAAATGCTAGGCAAAACTCTGCCAGATTTTAGACTCGCATCTTAAGTCAGTCATTTCTGAGTTCCACTGGCGCTTGGTGATAAAACTTTATTCGCTGATCTTGTCCCCAGTACTATTTTGCTTCACTTGGATGTTGCTCGCTTGCCCGTTTGATAATTCAACTATTATTCTTTTATTGATGGTTGTGAAGAGTTTGAAATCTTTACTTATATTGTTTTTCAAAAACTGTACTGTTTTCCTATATTCATACCGATCTCCTGTATCGGTATCGTTTTCCTGAATTCGGACTGATACCCTGTATCGGTGCAGTTTTCTTGTATCGTACCGATCTTCTGTATCAGTACTATTTTTTGAATAGTGATATTTATTATGCTTTTTACTTGACATTTTACCACTTGACACCTGACTCCTGCATGCTACTACCTGACACCTGTTTGATATCACTTATCACTTGCCACCTAATACTTGACTGTTTGACCTGTAATTATCATATTTATGGGAGTCCTGTCTTGATATCTTGTATTATATACAGTAAGTTGAATATATAGTACTTATGTACGTTTATAACTTGAACATGTCCTTCTCCTACCATTCCCGTAAATTGATAATTACATAATAAACTATAAAATGACAACTTACATCGGGTAAGGGGGAAATTGATGGACTTCAAGTGGCGAATATGTTTACAGTGGTATTAGGTATGTTGTACAACTACAACTTTTGAACTACCTGAGAGTCTCCAGGTGTCTAAGGGAGCGCAGACTCCCTGCCTCATGTTATATTCCTAAATTGGCATAATATAAGAACCATCTCCTGTTTGCCTAGTGGCAGGCTCCGGGTCAGATCCGGAACATCCTGGGTCGTGATCCTGGGTATGTACGGGACCCACTGTAAACATAACCCATTGTTTCATCATCAGTTTCCAATAACAACCTCAACTTACTCATATATGGATGTATGTGTGTTAGGACGCTAGAGCATATACCTAGATATATGGGTAAGAAGAGTGATAATAATAATAAAGTGCTAATCAGTAACTTGCTATGCTGTTTTGCAACTCGGATTGTGTACGCTCGGAGTACGATAACATGGGATATGGTATATACATGAGGATTTTCTTATTTAGATTATTCCTTCGATGTACTTATCTAATGAAGCCGTAATCTGGGTTATACCGCTGGTTTTGTCGAATTGCTTTTGTCGAATTTTAATTCGAGTTTTTGATTTTATTATTATTATTATTATATTATATATTCCTGCCTTTTCCATTTATGTACTACTCTACTGATCTCCTACTGTTACCATATTTTACACAACTTGTCTTTGTTGGCCCAAAGGCCCATCACTCTAGTTTTGATGATGATTAACTCATGTAGTTATATTACTAATGATCTTGTGTTTAATTAGTGACAGATTCTTTGATCAAGATCTTAGTAGGTGCATAGCTTCAACAAAAGATTCAAAGTCAAGATTTGGAGCTAGCACGGAGTTTGGACCAAGTCAAGAAGATGAGAAGCCTTCAAGTGAAGACTTCAAGAAGATGAAGACTTGTGTCTAGGTATAAGATTTTGTTTTTATTTTAGTTAAAATGTAAAGGATAGAATAGTGGTGGATTGCTCAAGTACATATACACACACACTCTTAGAATTGTTTTCATAAAAAGATTTTTTGTGACAAAATACTATTTGGTTTTTGGTATTCATGCTTACATCTTTCAACCAAACCAAGTTTATGCTTATTGTCAAAAATATAGAATTTCATCTTGATTGTGTAGTGGATCATATCCATACACACTATGCTTTAAAAGTATATCTTGTTTTTGTATTTGATGAAGATTTAGAAAAACATGTTTTGAAAAAATATTGTTTTGAAAAACAGTTTTTATCATGAGCCAAATATTTCCAAGTTACAAAAATAGTCCAATCTTTTATAACATCCTTGATTTTGTGCAAGCATGTTTGTATATCAAAGTATATTGGTTAAACTATTTTTGTAGATTTTTATGTATTTTATGGATTTTATGTGAACCAAAAGACTTAGTTTTAAATCCCAGAAAAAACTGTTTTCAGGCTTCAGATAGTCGACTTACTACCTTGCTAGTCGACTAACTTGAAGTCGGTCGACCGGCTCGGTTGACCGACGTGCACGACGTGCACGCCTTAACCTGGCAGATGGCCGGTCTGCCGACCCAGTCGACCGGAACTGAGAGCAGTGCTCTCTGTTCTTTTGGGTCGACCGGGCGGTCGACCGAAGGCTCCAACGGTCGGATTTTTGCCCGTTAGTGGTCGACCGGACGGTCGACCGGCAGGTCTGACAGACCCCAACGGCTAGTTTTTGATAGCCTATAAATTTGGGGGTTTGGTCATTGTTTTTCTCTAAGATTTTAGGAGAGCTTTCAAGCCAGTTTTTTGATCCTTTCAAAAGGTTTCTCCACATATTTGAGAGCAAATATTTCCAATCAAAAGGGAAGATTTTATCAAGAGTGTTTAAAGTGATTCTTTGAGTTTTCCTCCACCTTTCTCATCCTTGTTTTTCTCACACCAACACTTGAGCATCCATTGAGCTATTCATCTTATAGGAGTGTTGTAGTGAGAGTTTTTATTGGTGATCAAAGTGTTTTGATCACCAAGAGATCTTTTCCTGTTCTTTGAGGAGGCGGGCAAGTGTGCTCGCGGTGGTTTAGAGTTCGGTTGTGAACTCTTGGTTTGAGGTGCGGCCTCGGCAAGCTTGTGGGGCTTGCGTGTGTACGGGACTAGGGAGTCCGAGGGCTTGTAAGTGTTGCGGCACCGGGGAGAGATCCATTGGGATCTTGCATAGTGGAAATCCTTCGTGTGTCGAAGGCGGGGATGTAGAGCAAGTGTGCTCGAACCTCGAAACAAATTCCTTGTGTTTGCGATTGCTCACTCTCTCTCTCTTTGTCTCTATTTATATCTTGCATGCTATTAATTGTCTTTATCATTTACATGCTTGATATATTGTGTGCATAATTGATATACTTGCTTGGGATTGTTTGCTAAAACTTGTATTCAACCAAGAGAGCCAACGCGGCACCTCAAACCCATTCAAGGGGAATCTAGAGGAGTTTGTCCAGAGCCCTTCACGGGGAATTCGGCAACACTCTTGTGTTATACGTGGTGTTTAGTGTAAGAGTTTAGTTTAGGTCATAATTAGCTTTAATTCCGTATTATTTGTCATTTAGTGACCATTAGATTAGCCATCACCTATTCAACCCCCCTCTAGGTGAACTTACAATTGGTATCAGAGCCAAGTGCTTGATTTGTGTCTTACAACCTAGAGTTAAAGATCCTCATTTTAGGCTAATCACAATATTTGTACACACACCATGGATTTCATGTCACCACCCACTTTTGACATTCTTAACATCCAAATTTGGAAGGTTAAGATGTCTTTGTACCTCAAGGTCCTAGGCATTCATGTTTATCTTGCTACCACTAATGATTCATATGTTAATAATAGCAAGAATCTTGAGGCTAATGCAAAAGCCCTAAATGCTTTAAAGTCAACCCTAAATGATGAATATTTATCCAGGGTTTCTAACTTTGATTCGGCTTTTGTAGTATGGAACACCCTCACCTCCCTTGGCGAAAAGGATCTATACTATGCGGGGAGCGATTCGGATGTTGGAAGCGACACCTCCAACTTGTGCTATATGGTCCAAGGGGATAACCCCCTTGAGGTAACTACCGAATCCAAGGATGAGGATGTTAACATGTCATATGAAGAGCTTTCTACATTTTGTCAATTGTTGCTTGAAAAATATGACATGATTAAAAAGGATAATAAAAATTTGAAAAAGAATTTTGATTGCATGCTAAAAGAAAATGATTCATTTAGAAATAAGGTTGCATGCATTGAAAAAGAAAAAGATGATTTGAAAAATGAAAATGTTTCCCTCATGTCTAAATTGAATGATCTTTGTGAAGGAAACACAAGTTTGAAAAATAAAATTGATTTGGTGGAAAAACAAAAGGAAGTTGTTTTTCAAGAAAATAATTCTTTAAAAAGAAAAATTTGTGAAAGAGAAAAAGAATTTGTTTCGAAAAAGAAAAAGAAAAATGATTTTATATCTCACCATGCTTTACATGCCACCACTAGTGAGATTAATGTTTTAAAAGATAAAATTAATAATTTGAGTTCAACTTTGAACTCTTGTGCATTCAACCATACTAGGTTGGAGTCAATGTTTTCAAAGAAACAAACTCCACACATTCATGCACAACATCATCATGCATATGCTTATGTTGCACGTCACGATCATACACATTCACATAAGCATACTAAGGTGTACACATGTACACATTGTGGCCGCAAAGGCCATTTAGCAAAATTTTGTTATGACAAGTTGCATTATTTTAATTTTGCTAAAAATAAAAATGCTTGGGTGCCTTACAACAAGACTAACTCCAAAGGACCCAAGAAAATATGGGTACCAAAATCCCCACCTTTGCTTTTGATGTAGGTGAGGGCTCTCACAAGACGTGAGAGGATTGGTGCCTTGGTAGTGGATGCACTTGGACATGATGGACATACTTTTGGGATGCATCACTATCAAGGAGCCTTGGTGGGACAACCACCATGTTAGGAGCTTTGGAGTTGGTAACAATCTCTAAACTCTTACTTTTTATATACATGCTAGTTCATTTATCATATTCATAGCATGTTCATGTTTTATGTTTTTATGTGCTTCATGTGGTAGATACTAGTTTAAATGTAGTTTTTATCAAAACTTGTATGTATACATGTACAAATAGTGAGAACAATTGATTTATATATATTGCATTTCATGCTCATTTGTACCCACTTTATGCACATGTATAGTCTAAGTTTTGATGACTCTTCCATTTACACTTGTTATGCCTATTTTATGATTTTACTTCATGTATATGTTATTTTAATCAAATCTAATAATATACATGTATACCCCGTGAGTCTCTTGCTTTCATGCATACACTATTTGTAGACTCTTTTATATTTGGGATATGTATGTGTATTGTTAGGATTGGATAAATCATACATATACCTTGAAGTTTACTTTAAGATGAAAAATAAAAATTTTCATGATTTGTTTTTAATGAAAAAAAAAAAATTTCATGTCTTGTCTAAAAATGAGATTCATGTTTGATTGAGCTTCATTGTCTATTTTCATGAAAATGCCATTTACATAACCTTCGAACACTCATCTTTTACTTTTCTAGATAATTTTGAGCTTTATGGACTATGAGTGCTTGAACTTTTATGTATTTAGTATAATTCATGAAAAACATATGATTTCATGTTTTTTAAGGATCTTTAACTAGTTTTTCAAAAATTAATTTAAACTAGTTATTTATTCTTCTATGAGATATACACTTGATATTACTTTATGTCAATTGGTATCATTGGATCATTTCAATTGGTATCAATATGATTATTCTTTTGTATATACTCATGTTTTGATTATATGTATGTATGCTTTCAAATTCAAGTAGTATCAATTTCTATTGGTATTATCTTTTATATACATATATATGATTTGTTATTTGTGCTCGAGTTAAGATAGATTCATTTTTTAAAGCACAATGATTTTGCTAAGCTTGGGTTAAAACTTTACTTTCAATTAGTATCTGTAACGCCCCGATCCCGCTGATACGGGGACGTCACTGCGACGTATATACGCAGGTCAGAAAGTGCCCCCACGTATATACGCTAAGCATCAGTACAGACAAGAATCAGAGTACGGAAGCAAATGGTGCATTATACATTCCAACACATATATACAATTACAGAATTATCACCAGAGTGATTACAATATTACATGAATATCATATCACTAATATGCGCAAATGCGAGAGTACAAGGAATATACATAATATGAACGGTATAAAAGGGAGCTCGCATACAAGTATACAAGGATGTACAAGTATGAAAAGTATAAAAGAGCACTCACGAGTTTGCTAAGGAAAAACTCGAGAGGCACAAAGGGGGTCTGGAAGGATGTGGCTCTGGACTGTCGTCTGGAGATCCACGATACCGCTGCGCCACTCTGAGCAGTAACGGGGGGAAATCCATACGCTCCGGGCTCCATGACCTGGACATAAGAATCCAGGGGAGTCAGTGAAACTCCCCAGGCGAGTAGTAATATGAAGGCCAGGTGGCGAGCCAGGAGGAGCACAAGTGTCAAGTACAGGAGACAGGAGGGTTAGAACACAAAGGAAGTATATATGAACAAGTATATAATAATATCCATAAAACAGGAAATCCAGGATAAAGCAGAATATGAGCCGTTAATACGATAATACTCATAAAACCGGAAATTCGAAGTAAAATCCAAGACTAGCAAATATAGTAATGCATATCACAGATTCAGAGCCATTTAAGTTGCAGGCTTTAGTATGCGTCCCATTCCACATACCTCTACTTACAACTTAAAGAGCCAGTTATTATGACACTTTATTATTACTCGTCTTACCATATATCTAGGTATGTGTCTCGGTATATATCCCAACTCACATACTTCCATATATAGAAAGTCGAGGTTGTTATTGGAAATAGCGGTTGTATCAACGAACTATGTTTACAGTGGGTCCCGTGCATGCCCGGGACCACGGTCCAGGATTGTTCCGTTGCATGGAAACGGAAGCCAGCCGCTAGGCTAAACAGGAGGGACTTATGTATGCCCTATCATAACAGTAATAAGGGAGCCAGCTCTCCCCTCGGTCCCCTGGAGTACCACAGGTCAGACCGGATATAGTGCACAACCTAATGCCACTGTAAACACGAACACATATCGATATCCGCATATTTCCCCCGACCCAATACAAGTTGGTCCTTTTTAGGATTCAATAGTTTAATTATCACTTTACGGGAATAATAGAATCAGGACATGATCAGGAAATCTGGAGTACATAAGTACTATACAGCCAGGTCACTGCATGTAAAGCAGGAATACAATATACAGGTCACTGATCATGATACAGGATAACAAATCAGGATTCCCGTAAAGATGACAATCACAAGTCAAGTACATCATGCTGGGTGTAAAGTGATAGCATGATAGGATGATGACATTTAGCAATCAATCAAACAAGTCAAGAGATAGATATTAGGTCAGTGGTAAGTCGTGGTCATAATAATAGGGTCTTGCCAAATAGTGGCATGACAGGTAGTCAGGTGATACCATACTAGAGGTCAGGTGATACCACGCCAGATGTAAGGTGATATACATGTGTTAAAAGTAAGCATGCAACTGATATGTCTGAGGCAATAACATGGCAATGATAACATAGCAGAAATCTAGAAGTCAACGACCACGAAGGGTCTGCCACGCATGGTATACGACAAAGGAGTAAGAATATCATAAGCATGGTACAAGCACAAGATGAAGCTATCATAATACAAGCAATGTAGTGCAATACATGAATATGGAAATAAGAAGCGAAATACTTATCGACCGATGAAACGGGAAACTCAAATAGAGGCGAGACTACTCGCCTAAATCACCAATAAGCCGAAAGATCCGAAATCCACGGAAGCTTGGGATGCGCCACAAAACCTGATATAAACATGTAGAGAGAAGGGGAGAGAGAGAGAGAAGAGAAGGGAAGATGATGTTTGTCAAGTGACAAGTCAAGTAATACATATCAAGTAACGAGTCATGAAGTACAAGATACAAATACATGAACCAAGTATAAGATCCAAAGTTAAGAAGATAAGCAACTATAACAGACAGCCAATAATTAGTCGACTGGGTGGACAGGGTAGTCGACTAATAGAGGGTTAGTCGACTAGGAAGATGGGTAGTCGACTAATACTGTGTTCCAGAGAGTTGGATTTGGTTTCAGAGAAAAGTTAGTCGACTAGGGTCATATGGGTAGTCGACTAACAGACATGACAAGTCGACTAACAGTTATGTTAAGTCGACTAAATCTGAGATACAGAGAGTTAAGGTTTCTGGTCCAGGAAGGGTTAGTCGACTAGGGTCAAGGGTGTAGTCGACTAAGGGCCTCTAGTCGACTAGGAACTAAGGTAAGTCGACTAATACTGTGTTTCCAGAAAAGGTTAAGTTTCAGCTAAGGGTTTCTAGTCGACTAATCTATAGGTCTAGTCGACTAATCGTCTGGAAACAGTAAACAGAACAGATTTTCTAGGGTTTTGTTTGATGATCTAAAAAACATGATTTTGATGGCACAAGTGTACATAATATGAAGAGATAGGTATACTAGAAATAGACTAAGTCTTTGGTGATGAAAATTACCCACCAAAAGGAGTGGTTGATGGTGGTAGTTGAAGGAGGTTGATGAAGAAGAAGATGAGCTTTTGTTGGAGTTGATGACCTTGTGGTGGCTTCCATGGAGATGAAGGAGGAAGAAGATGACCTTGTTGTTCCTTAGGGAGTTGGTGGTTGTTGTTGTAGTGATGGAGATGAAGAGGAGTTGGAGATTAGGGCTATGGTGAAGAGAAGAGAAGAGAAGAGAAGAGAAGAAAGAGAAAGTTGAAGTGAGAATGAATAAAGAAAGGAGAGGAAAAGTATTTATAGGTTTTGACTTTTGTGAAGGAGGTGCAAATATGATAGAAGAGAGGGGGGTTTTTGTAAAGTGGGGAGGTGAGGTGAGTGTCCTTCTCTTGGCCACTTGGCCGGCCATGGGGGAGAGAGAGAATGAGTGGGATTTAAAAAGGATTAGGTGAAAGTGAGTGGGATTATGTGGAAAATTGGAATTATTGGAAAATTGGGAAAGGCTTTGGTTAGTGGAGGAAGGAAAGAAATAAAGGAAAAGGAAAAAGGAAAATAAATTATAATGAGAAGATGTTTTCTTGGGAAGGAAGATGAAAATAATGGAAGTGGCGGATTCCCGGAACTGAGTCGTGGATGCGGAAACCTTCCGGGAAAATACCGGAATCGTCCGAATTTCAAGTATCTCGGAACGACCCGAAATAATTATCAAAAATCAATAATAATATATAAAGACCAATAGTGAAATCCGTTTGAAGAAATACTTTATAGTTTTAAAACTAAAAATCCTGGAATCAATAATTTACCGACTCCGTTGGAATTTTCATAAAATCCAAAAATCCTCAGAAAAAGAATGTAGGTAGAAAATATGATTCTAAGGAATAATGTCTAAAGAATCATTTAGAAATTCCAAACCGTTTAAGAATTAAAAATCCAGGAATCGGTCAGCGGCACTGGCCGACACCGGTTTTGAAGAAATTCCTTTTAATCCAAGAAAATTCCAGAAAATCATATAAAATCTAAAATATTGGAAAACGATGTTTAAAATTAAAATCGGTCAAATCTAATTATCAGAATGTCCAAACCGAGCAATACTCTGGGATCGGGCCTTCGGTTCAAACTAAGGTTGACTCCGAATCCACGAACCCAAATCCAAGACAAAACAATCATATAAAGAATTCGTAATACAGGATAAATACAGGAAGCAAATCGAAAAATACGATCGAAAAATCTGAATACGCAACTAAGTACGTATTCCGGGAACGGGGTATTACAGTATCTCAATATGTTTTAACTTAAGAAAAATTGAAGATTTTGCAATGATTATTTGATATCACATACTTTCAATTGCTACTTTCTATTGGTATCAAAATTAAAAATTATGGTTATCTCAAAATTTGTTTCTTGAGAAAAGTTCAAAATTTTGTTTTAATAAAGAAAAATTCAAAATTTTTGATTTGTATTTCCTATATGCAAGGAGAGCTTAACATCTCTCTACATATAGATTCATGTTGAGTATATTATAAATTGAGGAGCTTGACAACTCTTCTTTATATGATATACGTGTGTAGGGGGTGCTTCACATCTCCTCTTATGCATTACATAATATGTGTTATGTGAGTTAGGGCTTGTCATCCCTTCTTCATGTAATGCATATGTGTAGGGAAGTTAACTTAGCGTCTTCCTCTTCATGAATGTATATCGCATATAAATCTTTATTGATTGATTTGTATTACCCTTCTTGATCTCTTTGTTTTTGACAAAAAGAGGGAGAAAAATTTGTTTGATTTGATTTTACTTTGAACCCTTTGTTGATGAGTGACAAAAAGGGGGAGAAGTATTTGAGTTTATATGCATGTTTGAATAAAGATTTATGTTATGCATATATATTTTGTATTGCAAATAGGAGAAAAAGATTTTGATTTATGCTTGTTGCATGTTTTATCTCCATACTTGCATACATATTCATGTGCCTCATTACCATATCTATTATTTATTTGTTATGCATGAGTTAAGGGGAAGCTTCTTTGAAGCTTTACTTTAATCCATGCATATATAACTTCATGAGTTTTGTCATCATCAAAAAGGGGGAGATTGTTGGCCCAAAGGCCCATCACTCTAGTTTTGATGATGATTAACTCATGTAGTTATATTACTAATGATCTTGTGTTTAATTAGTGACAGATTCTTTAATCAAGATCTTAGTAGGTGCATAGCTTCAACAAAAGATTCAAAGTCAAGATTTGGAGCTAGCACGGAGTTTGGACCAAGTCAAGAAGATGAGAAGCCTTCAAGTGAAGACTTCAAGAAGATGAAGACTTGTGTCTAGGTATAAGATTTTGTTTTTATTTTAGTTAAAAATGTAAAGGATAGAATAGTGGTGGATTGCTCAAGTACATATACACACACACTCTTAGAATTGTTTTCATAAAAGATTTTTTTGTGAAAAAATACTATTTGGTTTTTGGTATTCATGTTTACATCTTTCAACCAAAACCAAATTTATGCTTATTGTCAAAAACATAGATATTTCATCTTGATTGTGTAGTGGATCATATCCATACACACTATGCTTTAAAAGTATATCTTGTTTTTGTATTTGATGAAGATTTGGAAAAACATGTTTGGAAAAATATTGTTTTGAAAAACAGTTTTTATCATGAGCCAAATATTTTCAAGTTACAAAATAGTCCAATCTTTTATAACATGCCTTGATTTTGTGCAAGCATATTTGTATATCAAAGTATATTGGTTAAACTATTTTGTAGATTTTTTATGTATTTTATGGGATTTTATGTGAACCAAAAGACTTAGTTTTAAATCCCAGAAAAACTGTTTTCAGGCTTCAGATAGTCGACTTACTACCTTGCTAGTCAACTAACTCTGAAGTCGGTCGACCGGCTCGGTCGACCGACGTGCACGACGTGCACGCCTTGAACTGGCAGATGGCCGGTCTGCCGACCCAGTCGACCGGAACTGAGAGCAGTGCTCTCTTTTCTTTTGGGTCGACCGGGCGGTCAACCGAAGGCTCCAACGGTCGGATTTTTGCCCGTTGGCGGTCGACCGGACGGTCGACCGGCAGGTCTGACAGACCCCAACGGCTAGTTTTTGACAGCCTATAAATTTGGGGGTTTGGTCATTATTTTTCTCTAAGATTTTAGGAGAGCTTTCAAGCCAGTTTTTCTGATCCTTTCAAAAGGTTTTCTCCACATATTTGAGAGCAAATATTTCCAATCAAAAGGGAAGATTTTATCAAGAGTGTTTAAAGTGATTCTTTGAGTTTTCCTCCACCTTTCTCATCCTTGTTTTTCTCACACCAACACTTGAGCATCCATTGAGTTATTCATCTTATAGGAGTTTTGTAGTGAGAGTTTTTATTGGTGATCAAAGTGTTTAGATCACCAAGAGATCTTTTCTTGTTCTTTGAGGAGGCGGGCAAGTGTGCTCACGGTGGTTTAGAGTTCGGTTGTGAACTCTTGGTTTGAGGTGCGGCCTCGGCAAGCTTGTGGGGCTTGCGTGTGTACGGGACTAGGGAGTCCGAGGGCTTGTAGGTGTTGCGGCACGGGGAGAGATCCATTGGTAGTGGAAATCCTTCGTGTGTCGAAGGCGGGGATGTAGAGCAAGTGTGCTCGAACCTCGAAACAAATTCCTTGTGTTTGCGATTGCTCACTCTCTCTCTCTCTTTGTCTCTATTTATATCTTGCATGCTATTAATTGTCTTTATCATTTACATGCTTGATATATTGTGTGCATAATTGATATACTTGCTTGGGATTGTTTGCTAACACTTGTATTCAACCAAGAGAGCCAACGCGGCACCTCAACCCATTCAAGGGGAATCTAGAGGAGTTTGTCCAGAGCCCTTCACGGGGAATTCGGCAACACTCTTGTGTTATACGTGGTGTTTAGTGTAAGAGTTTAGTTTAGGTCATAATTAGCTTTAATTCCGCATTATTTGTCATTTAGTGACCATTAGATTAGCCATCACCTATTCACCCCCCTCTAGGTGAACTTACAGTCTCTTGCTTAACAATATACTTGTACTACTGTACTTAACCTTCTGACTTGCTTACCCTTAGTTTTATACGGATTACTTGGTTACCGTATAAGCAATGCTTTTTACTAATTCATACTGTTTTATTTAACTATTATTGTGGACAGCTCGAGTTGTGCGTACACAATCGATGAAGACATGAGGTATATGGTATATAGATGAGGGTTTCCTTATTTGGATTATCCCCTCGAGGTGTCAATCTCATGAATCTATCTACTGAGCCGTGCAACTGGTTTTGTCGCTTATGTACATCTCATCGCTTGATATCTCATTCATGTTCAGGTGTGTGTGCTCATAACACATTTTTCAATGCATGTTTTTGATTCGGATTTATCGAAACACGTGTGCTTGACCCAGCACACCACTTGGCATTCACCACACCACTCGTTGGGGGTTTCTGACCCCCCTATATCCTCATGTCCAAATCTTGGAACTTGGAGCTTGTGGTTTCTCCCGGATGCTGATCAGAGATGCGTAGCTGAAGCGTGGATCATCGGTAGACTGTTTTGGAGCCCCATCCTCCCAGGCTTTCCGCTCGTCTCTCACGTTTTTCTTTTGTAACTCATGAGTATCTTTTGTACTGTACATACCTGTATATCTCTTTGTATTCTCATATTGCTCCTATCAAGTGATGTAATATTCCTGTAATATTGTGTCATATCCTGTGATAACTTTGTAATTGTACTCAATGTTAGAATGTATAATGCACTATGTATTTTTGAACTCTGATTCTTACGTGTATTGATGCTTAGCGTATATATGTGAGAGTATTTTTGACCTACGTATATACATTGCAGTAACGTCTCCGTATCCGTGGAATCGAGGCGTTACACTGTTGATTGCTGACTACCACCGTCGCCACCTCAATCACTGACCACCGTAATTGACCACCACCACTAACTGCTGATTACCACCATCAATCGTTGATCACTGTCGCTGATCTCCGATCACCGCCACCACAATCGCCAACCACTATTACTGACCACCATCGCCGACTGCCACCACCGATCGCCGACCCCCGACCACCACCAGCACCCCAATCGCCAACCACCACCATCGACTGTCACCACCGACCGCTTGTCGCCTGTCTCCATGCACCGCCATTGCCACCCCATTGTCGACCACCATTGCCATTTTCACCACTTCACTTACTGCTACTAGCTTTTCACTGCAAGGTTAGCTTGAAATAAAATATATCCAGTAATGTCATATTCTTGAAAATAATTTTAGCATATCAAATATAACAATAGTTTATTGACTGGAATATCTTAATTATACCAAATATGATAGTGAAATTTTCTATAAACTTAATGCCTAGGAATTCAATTCCTTAGGCAAGAATATTGCATTACGTGTACAAAACGCACCGTTAGTAGAAAGGCCAAGCTTGAAGCTTCAATCAGATAACGGTTTATACTAATTTATTGACTTATTATGAATTTCCAGTCAAATAGTTATGTCTATGTAATTTATTGAAAAGTACACACCTTTCAGTTTAAAACAAAAAGTATAGGGGCTTAAATTTACCCCATTTTAGATTTAAGGGTCTATTTGGCTTCGAGAATAAGTTTTTCTAACTGTAGTTTTCTACAGTTAAGACTCCTAACTCCAAAAAATCAAATTGAGGTCAATTTTGCTAATTTTGTAGTTTATTAAACTAGAGTTATTTACCACCAAGAGGTGAACGTAACTGTAGTTTAGAAAAATCTAGTCATATTGGATTTTTTTTTTTTTTTTTTTTCAACTCCAAAATGCAAAGGGGAAGTCTCACTTCTATTTTTGGCTCTCGTGTCTCCTTTCATGGCATCCCGCTTCTCTCCCACTCTTCATCTTTCTTTTCTGATCCAACTCCCTCTCTCCTTTTCACCTTATCCAAACCCTCTCTCCTCTCCTCATCTTTTGAACAAGGAATTTTCTCATGGCGTCATCTCGCTCTGGGAACATGAGTCGACGCCGAACATCACTCGATCCTCCCTCAACCTTCTCTTCAACATGATGCTGATGAAGAATTCGGAGAGGGTAAGGGCCTTGAACTTTCTCGCCTTCAGATCAAACTTGAATTTAAGATAAGTTTCTTTCATACCAAAATTAGGGCCACAATTAGGGTTTTTTATTTTTTTTAGATTAGTGTTTTTGTTATGTTAATGATTTTAATTTGAGATTCAAGGAGGGAGTTTGGACTCGGATAATGAGTAATTCTTGTTGGTAGTTTCATTTTTTTTTTCCTCTGTTTTTTTCTCTTTGAATTGGTAGTTTCAATTTTTGGGTAATTAATATCTATGCATTTTGCGGGATTCTTCTTCGTGTTAATCTTCTGTAACTCGATGTCACTTTCCTTAAGAATCTCTCGAATAAAGTGAAACTTGACGTCGATATGCTTCGTCCTTTTATGATATACCTGGTTGCTATCACAGTTAATCTTCAGTAGATTCTTATCAATCCCCCAGTGATCGAGCAACTTTTGAAGTCAGAGTGTCTCCTTCATAGCCTCTGTCATGACCATATACTCGGCCTCCGTAGTAGACAATGCGATAGTAGAATGTAGAGTAGAGCGCCAGCTTACTGATGCTTGGGATGTTGACCGGCGTTTATCAAAGTCTCCAGCGTACTCCGAATCAACATATCCAATACACTACTGTTTACCCGTAACATTCTTCTTGAATACTAAACTAACGTCCATGGCACCTTTGATGTACCATAGAATCCACTTCACCGCCTCCCAATGGCCCCTTCCTAGACTGTGTATGTATATGCTAACCATTGAGAGAGCTTGTGATAAATCAGACTTTGTACACACCATTACATACATTAGAGTACCGACTGCGCTAGCATAGGGCACGTGAATCATGTACTCACGCTCTTCAATAGTAGTAGGAGACATAGTAGTCCCTTTATCTTGAAATGAGGAGCCAATAATGTACTTACAGATTTCGTGTCATTGTTGATGTTGAACTTCTGAAGTACCTTTTTCAAATACCCTATTTGTATCAAGCTAACCTTACGATTGCTCAAATTAGGAATAATGAGTATTAAAATATATTCAGAGAGTCTCTCTCTCAACTCTCATTATCTAAGAACTAACTCTATATTTCAACTCTCGTTATCTATGAAAAATAGGACATTGACATAATCATCAAAGGGCCGTTGACACGCCTAGACCGACAGCATGACCAATTGTTGGTTTGCGAGTCCCAGTGAGCAAGATGATAAGGAAGCTAATGAAGATTCAAAGCAAAAAAAATACTCCATGAAGATCTCAAGCTAGCTGAATTAGATACGCATCACGATCTTCTAACTGGACTCGTCCCGTTTACATGCAGGAATATATTTACTATCTCATCTCATTTTATGTTTTTTTTTGTATATAAATTATATTTTCATAATAGAGAAATAATAGGTGACTTCGTTTAGATAAAGATAGACATGTTTTGGTCCTTAATATGATTAGTTTATTTATCCATGATACTTGGAATGGACGTTCCTTGCTACTGCTTACCTGTTCCTTTTTTCAGTAGTTTACCGGTTCTTGACCTGGTTAAGTAAAAAGGTTTTTTCTTCTTTTTTTTCTTATTCTTTTTAGATGACTGTTCGTCACGACTCACTAGTCTCCTTGCCCTCCATTAATAAGTGTTTAATGGAACATCCCCAAGTAGAGAGTTACAAACATATGTGACAACTCACACAATCCAGTTAGTCAAGAAAATTAAAAGCATGACCATGTAAAAAAGACACAAATACAACATAGTACTTGTAATAACTGCTCTTGTAACTTTGTTGAGTGCATATCTGAACCATCAGTAATCTCCCAATATGCTTCTCCGAAGCTTAATCTTGCATGATGAGAAATGGCAAATAGATGGGATATGAAGGACTCAAAAACCACTAGGCATCAACTCCTCTTGTGTCCTACGGTGAGCTAATCTAACGTGATTCAATGCGTTTCACCCACCCATCATTGTATTGACAAGGCGTTAAATTGAGATCGGATTCCAATGAAACCCATGTGTCCTAAACGAAATGTGTGGCGCCTTGCAACCTGACGAGACCTGCAAGCTAGTGAAACCTTGCATCGACCTATTTTGATGTTCTCGTTCTTACCCTCCAAGCCAGAAGCAATTGTCATCTTTTCCCAATTTAAATCTCTACCCAACCATTCTAAACATTTCACCATTAATGCATGAGTAATCCACATCAAGCCATCACCAACCTCGAGCACCCTTACTAAAGAATGATGTCAAGAGATAAAAATACAACATGGATCAAATAGAAATTTCAACAAATATAAAATCTGCAAGTTACAAATACCATTATTATCCGGCCACCCTCAGTCCGTCACCCCCTCTCAGATCCGGCCAACACTGAGCCAGATCTGGCCATCCTCGAGCCTGCTTTGTCTTCGCCAAGTTTGAACATAGCCAGAGCAGCGTGCAATAGGGAAGAGAGAGAGAGAGAGAGAGAGAGAGAGAGAGAGAGAGATTGCACCAACTTAAAAAGTTATATTATGTGAAAACTTATCTGCTTGCTCAGATTATGACCAGAGTTTGGCACATTTTTCATTTGTGCAGTGAGGGATCTTTATAGGTAGTCAGTCTTTACTAGAATCAGTCCAAGCGTTACTTAGCTCAAGCAACGGCTCTCCTCCCCTGGCGCATAAGTAAATAATATGTTGATTGAGACTTCAGAAAACTAAATGGACCAGGGTCGGATTTGTATGAGTCCAACTAGAGTCTAACTTTTTCCATCCCCTATTTATAGATCATCTTAAACAGTACTTAATAACATGGAAAGAAATTTAGGATCAAAATTCTTAGAAATAAATTCATCGAAACAAGGCCTGATGAATTTTTCTGTAAGATTTCTTCCTATAAAGTTATCGTTTCAATTTAGCCGTAAAATCATACAAGAAAGTTAAAAAAGTATCATTTTTCTCAAAGCCTAGTTTTTTTTTTATTATCATTTTAGTTAAAAATATAAAATAATTTTCAATTTAAAATAGAATAATTAACAGTATTTAAAGAAGTTGAAAGCAACAAAGACTTACAACAAATCTGAAAGAAGCCAGTGAGGCCGGCTCACAGGTGAAATGGTGAGAGTGAGTTGTCAGACTCCCAAGTTCCAGTCTGACAACGGCTTATTACATGTATCAACTTAAAAGGAAAAAAGAGAGGAAGAAAAAGGAGTATTGAGTATTATTTATAGAACTCCAATTATTTTATTGCTGCATGCCACTGCCTTTGTAGGAAGGAAGCATGTTTATTTATTATGATGACAACATCTAGCTAGCTGCAAACATGTTTGCAGCAGATACAGAATCTGATGATGAATTTCTTGCATTTCCCATCTGTATAGCCATAAAATTGGCAGTTCATTCTGCAGCTTTCGTCATAGCAATGAAAAATATTCTTCGTTGCCATTGTCATCTCTGTGAGCAGTCAATAAGCTTAGTTAGGATCTAGATACCAGTATAAGATGTCAAAAACTTATAGCTGTCAAATACAAGAATAGTACCAAACATATAAAAACTGATTTTTCTCAGAATTATAATTAAATCAAATGTAAGCATGTTGTTAACTAATTGCAATGGTTATTATTGGATCATAATTGTTTTCTTATATCAAATTAGCGCTCAGTCAGAGTGTAATTAGGTTAGAAAGTAGAGTCAGTGACAAATAGATTCAAGAATAGAAATTGAATATTTTATGTAGAGTGGAAAATTTTATAAAGAAGAAATTATGTGCTAGGAATTGCAAGTTAAAATCAACACATCAATATAAATATCATCCTTGGCCAAATAAATACACCCCATGTATCATACCATAGTCTAAATATTTGATTGGATAACACTAAACTAGAAAATTTTGGGCGAAAATTCTTATTGCATGCAAAGATAAGCTACCTGAAGCCAAAATGATTAACACTATGATTGCCATGAAGATTGAGGGACCTTTCTTCTTCATACTTCAAAACTCACAAAACATATATAATTAAGATAAAAATTATATACAAACTTTGAGTTGAGATATCACACAGACTTATATATGCTTGAAGGACGAAACATGTGGTGGGTATCTTTTGTCTTTAAGCACCAAGATAAGTGTTAGCTCTTTTGTTTGTTTACCATGGTCAAATATCGAAAATCTTTGGCCTGTTGCTCTTATGTTTATTAAACTCAAAAAAATTTTCTAGTGACTAGTCCATGAGTCAAAGGTATTCTTCAGTTAGAACGTGACATCACTTGCACAAGTTTGTTATCTGAAAAAGTTATTGGCTACATGTGAAGAAGAAAAAGATCAAGAAGGGCTAGCTTTAACTTGAAAATACAAAATTAACAATGGAAACAACATAGATTAATCCATAAATTTAGGGTTACTCCTCAAATGTAGGGCTTAGAAAAGGTAAATCCTCAAAAAGAGGGGTTGACAGACCTACCGTTTTATACAATGGATTGGTATGAGAGCATCTCCAACGTTGCCCTGCAATTTGCAGGGCAGTCTGAAGAATATTCTAAGATTATTCTTCAACTTGAAGGGGGAGAAAAAAAGGGCACACTAACGCATGTTAGTCACCCTGCAAAATAAGTTTTTATTTAACATTATAATATAACTTAAACTGATTATGTAATAATCCCTAACTAATAATATTGTATTTCTATTTTTTTATTAATTTTGTTTAGATTTGCTTATTATTATTAATTACCTACTTTGTATATGTGTACAGATACATGTATATACATATATATTAGATTTATGTTCATGATCTGTGTTCGTATAGGTATCAGTATGTTTCTAAATATGTGTGTGTATTATATATTGTTATCAATATTCTTATTGTGATTATTATTTATGTGAGTAATCATCACTAATTGTTATGCATCTCTAATATTATTATCGTAATTACTACTAGTATTATGATTTGTATTAAGAGTTATTATTATTTTATGTGGGTTTTGATAATTAATTATTATAGATTTCTATTGTTGTTAGTAATTATTTTAAATAGTTTTTAATATGAAATCCTTATTGACTATTATTAATGTTGGTATTATTATTATTAATTATATTTTTAACGTGTGTATAAGTTGAGCCACTTTCCTCTTCAAATTATTTTTCTCTTCATTTCCCTCTCATTTCTTATTGGTTTCCAAGCCTGTATCCAACCCGAAACCCAATAGCACCCAATATATAACATCTTATCCCTTAGTCTAACCCTAACCCCCATCATTATCTTCTCCTTCAATTTCTCTTCCCTAACCCATCTGTCACCGTCACAATCTCTACGGCAAAATCCGCACCACTCTGGCAGCCCGCGACCTTCCCGGCGAGCCTCCGCGGCAACCACGACCTTTATCCAAGCCTCCAACTCTTTCACCCGTAAGCAACCCACACAACCCAGCCAAGCCTCCTTTCCTCCGTCGCGATGAGCGTTCGCCCTTATCCTCACTTAACGCTCCCCGTGATCACCATCCACCTGCGCAGGTTACCATCAGCCACCCGAGCTCTCTAGCACACAAACCCCCCACACAATCACCTCTTCCCTTGGATCCACTATGCCCTCTTCGACTGCTCCCCCTCCATGAGCAGCGTAGTAGCCGAACCACCCGGAGCCACCGTGAGCATCCCCTTCTCCTCCCTTGCTGCTGCAGCTCAGGCTCTCCTTTAACCAGAGCAGTGCCCATGCTCTGCGATTCGTGCCTTCCCTCTTCAGCCAAGCACACCACCCGGGTCTCCTTTATCTGCTAGCCAAATCCTCCACTTGCCTCTCCATTGTTGTGACCCCCTAAGCTCTGCTCCCCATCTCCCTTGGCCGAGTCCTTCCTCCTCTTCCTTCAGCACAACACGTCCCCTCAACTCTCCTATGCTGGCCCGCAACCTCCACCCCCGTGATCCAGGTCGAGCACAGCCATAGAGGCAACTCCCCTACCTCCCATCTCTCCGTAAGTCGTCGTCGTCCTCCGCCGGCGAGCGCGAACACACCCACATACTTCCATGCGAGATCCTCGATCCGTCGACCCCCTCCGCCATCGTCGTGGTCGATCCCTACACCCACCTCTTCTTTCAGGTTCTTCTCCCCCTTCCCTTATACTCTTTATTTCCTTCCCTAAGTATTTTATGTGTAATGATATGTGTATGTATGTTCAGTTGGTTGGAGAGTGTGTGTGTGTGTGTGTGTGTGTGTGTGTGTGTGTGTGTGTGAATATAAGGATAGTGTGTATGTGAGTGTTTGCATGGGCGTGCGTGACTGTGTTTTATGAATGAGTGCATGGGAGTGTGTATATATAGGTGTTTTAATTAATGTGGTGTGTGTTTAATTATGTGTAGTGTGCTTGTGTGTTGGCATATTAGTGTGCGTTAATATATAATTATATGTGTAAGTATGTAATTGTGTTTATATAATGTGTATGCATGCATGCAAGTGTGTGCTGTGTGCATGAGTTGAATTGTGTGCAAGTGTGTGCTTGAGTGTGTGTGTGTGTGTGTGTGTATATATATATATATATATATATAATATATATATATATATATATATATATATATATATATATATATAGTGTATATAAGTACGTATATGTATGTAAATATGCTTGACTGTGTGCACGTGTGTGTAGAGTGCATGTGGCATGTGTATTGTATGTGTGCAAGTGTGTTTATGAGTGTTCGATTGCATTTTGCAGCAATACGGACATTTGGTGAAGATCCAGACCCATTACAGGAGATTTAGATATGTGCTCATTGTGAACCCAATAGACTGGCGATTCAAAAACTACCATGGGATGATCCGGAAGTCCCTACCGATTCGTGCAGTGAAGAGAGAGAGAGATTGCACCAACTTAAAAAGTTATATTATGTGAAAACTTATCTGCTTGCTCAAATTATGACCAGAGTTTGGCACATTTTTCATTTGTGCAGTGAGGGATCTACATAGGTAATCAGTCTTTACCAGAATCGGTCCAAGCGTTACTTAGCTCAAGCAATGGCTCTCCTCCCCCGACGCATAAGTAAATAATATTTTGATTGGGACTTCAGAAAACTAAATAGACCAGGGTCGGAATTGTAGGAGTCCAACTTGAGTCTAACTTTTTCCGTCCCCTATTTATAAATCATCTTAAAAAGTACTTAATAACTGGGAAAAGAAATTTAGGATCAAAATTCTTAGAAATACATTCATCGAAACAAGGCCTGATGAATTTTTCTGTAAGATTTCTTCGTATATAAAGTTATCATTTCAGTTTGGCCGTAAAGTCATACAGAAAAGTTAAAAAAGTATCATTTTTCTCATATCCTAGTTTTTTTTTTTTTATCATTTACTTAAAAATATAAAATATTTTTCAATTTAAAATAGAATAATTAACAGTATTTAAAGAAGGTGAAAGCAACAAAGATTTACAACAAATCTCAAAGAAACCAGTGAGGCCCGACTCACTGATAAAATGATGAGAGTGAGTTGTGAGAGTCCCAAGTTCCAGTCTGACAACAGCTTATTACATGTATCAACTTAAAAGGAAGAAAGAGAGGAAGAAAAAGGAGTATTATTTATAGAACTCCAATTATTTTATTGTTGCATGTCAGTGCCTTTGTAGGAAGGAAGCATATTTATTTATTATGTGCCAACATCCAGCTAACTGCAAACATGTTTGCAGCAGAAACAGATTCTGATGATGAATCTCTTGCATTTCCCATCCTTAAAGCCATAAAATTGGCAGTCCATCCTGCACCTTTCGTCATAGCAATGAAAAGGATTCTTCATTGCCATTGTCATCTCTGTGAGCAGCCAATAAGCTTAGTTAGGATCTAGATACTAGTATAAGATGGCAAAAACTTATAGCTGTCAAACAAAAGAATAGTACCAAACATATAAAAACTGATTTTTCTTAGAATTATAATTAAATCAAATGTAAGCATGTTGTTAACTAATTGCAATGGTTATTATTGGATCATAATTGTTTTCTTATATCAAATTAGCGCTCAGTCAGAGTGTAATTAGGTTAGAAAGTAGAATTAGTGACAAATAGGTACAAGAATAAAAATTGAATATTTTATGTATAGTAGAAAATTTTTTAAAGAAGAAATTATGTGCTATGAATTGTAAGTTAAAATCAACACATCCATATAAATACCATCCTTGGCCAAATAAATACACCCCATGTATCATACCATATGCTAAATAATTTGATTTGATAACACTAAACTAGAAAATCTTGTTGCATGCAGAGATAAGCTACCTGAAGCCAAAATGATTAACACTAGGATTGCCATGAAGATTGAGGGACCTTTCTTGTTCATGCTACAAAACTCACATAATATGTATAATTAAGATAAAAATTATATACAAATTTTGAGTTGAGATATCACACAAATTATATATGCTTGAAGGACGAAACATATGGTGGGTTTCTTTTGCCTTTAGGCACCAAGATAAGTGTTAGCTCTTTTGTTTGTTTACCATGGTCAAATATCGAAAATCTTTTGGCATGTTGCTCCTCATATTTATTAAACCCTAAAATTTTTTTCTAGTGTACTTGTCCACGAGTCAATGGTATTCTTCAGTTAGAATGTGACATCACTTGCACAAGTTTGTTATCTGGAAAAGTAATTTGGCTACATGTGAAGAAGAAAAAGATCAAGAAGGGCTAGCTTTAACCTTGCAAATACAAAATTAACAATTGAAACAACATAGATTAATCCATAAATTTAGGGGTTACTCCTCAAATGTAGGGCTTAGAAAAGGTAAATCCTCAAAACAGGGGTTGACAGACCTGCCGTTTTAGACAACGGATTTGTTTGAGAGCATCTCCAACGTTACCCTGCATTTTGCAGGGCAGTTTGAAGAATATTCTAAGAATATTTTTCAATTTAGAGGGGAGAGAAAGAGGGCACACTAACGCACGTTAGGCACCTTGCAAATGAAATTTTTATTTAAAGTTATAATATACTTAAACTAATTATGTAATAACCCCTAACTAATAATACTATATTTCTATTTTTTAATTAATTTTGTGTAGATTTACTTATTATTATTGATTACCTACTTTGTATATGTGTACAGATACATGTATATACATATATATTAGATTTATGTTCATAATCTGTGTTCGTACAAGTATCAGTATGTTTGTAAACGTATGTATATATATTATATATTGTTATCAATATTCTTATTGTGATTATTATTTATGTGGGTTATCATCACTAAATGTGATACATCTCTAATATTATTATTGTAATTACTACTAGCATTATGATTTGTATTAAGAGTTATTATTATTTTATGTGGGTTATGATAATTAATTATTATAGATTTATATTGTTGTTAGTAATTATTTTAAATAGTTATTAATTGTAATCATTATTGACTATTATTAATGTTGGTATTATTATAATTAATTATATTTTTAACATGTGTATAAGTTGAGCCACTTTCCTCTTCAAATTATTTTTCCCTTTTTCCCCTCTCATTTCTTATTGGTTTCCAAGCCCGTATCCTGTTGGCCCAAAGGCTCATCACTCTAGTTTTAATGATGATCAACTCATGTAGTTATAGTATTAATGATCTTGTGTTTAATCAGTGACAGATTCATGATCAAGATCTTAGTAGGTGTGTAGCTTTAACAAAGGATTTAAAGTCTAGTTTTGGAGCTAACACGGTTTGATTCACGAGCCTATGCATCAAGACCACATCAAGTATTCAAGAGGAGTCGAGCTCGTTGGATCGTATTTTGGATCAAGTAAAGAAGATGAGAAGACTTCAAGATGAAGATTTGTGTCTAGGTTTGTTTTTATAAGATTTTATTTTTAGATAAAATGTAAAGGATAGAATAGTTGGTGGATTGCTCAAGTATATTTTACACACACACACACTCTTGATATAGATGAGTTTTTCATAAAAGACTTTTTATTTTGGAAAAATACCGGTTTGGTTTTTAGAATTCAAGTTTACATGTATTTAACCAAAACCGTATTTAGTATTTAATGTCAAAAACATAGATATTTCATCATGTATGTGTAGTCGATCATATCCATACACTCTATGCTTCAAATGAGTTTAAAATATCTTGTTTTTGTATTTGGAGAAGTTTGAAAAATAAGTTTTGGAAAAACCAATTTTAGAAAAATACAGTTTTTGTTTTTAGCCAAAATTTTCAAGTTACAAAAATAGTTCAAATTGTTTGTAACATGTCTTGATTTTGTGCAAGCATGTTTGATTATCAAAGTATAATGTTAAAACTATTTTTGTAGATTTTTCATGATTTTATGGGATTTTATTTGAGCCAAAATAACCAAGTTTTTAATCCCAGATTTTCTGTACTGGCTTCTGCCGGTCGACCGGACCGGTCGACCGGGCTTGAAGTCGGTCGACCGACGTGCACAGACGTGCACGCCAATCCTGGCTGGAGGGCCGGTCGACCGCCAGAGAGCTTCTGCTCTCTGGAAAGCCCCGGTCGACCGGGATGGTCGACGGCAGAGAGCTCTGCTCTCTGTTCCAGGGTCTCGGTCGACCGGCCGGTCGACCGTTGGCTCAACGGTCAGAAATCTGACCGTTGGCCGGTCGACCGGGCGGTCGACCACCAGGCCAACCTGGCTCCCAACGGCTAGTTTTTCTAGCCCTATAAATTTGGGGGTTTGGGTGTTGTTTTGAGATAAGATTTTCAAGTGGTTTTCACCAGTTTTTCCTACACTATTTAGAGATTTTCCTCCACTTTATTAAGAGCAAATATTTCCAATCAGAAGGGGAGTTTTATCAAGAGTGTTTAAAAGCGATTTTCTTGAGTTTTCCTCCACCATTTCAATCCTTATTTTCTCACACAACACTTGAGCCATCCATTGCTATATCTACCTATAGGGACTTTGTTGTGAGAGGATTTTAGGTGATCAAAGAGTTGTGATCACCAAAGTTCATTTCTTATTCTTTGAGAAGGCGGACAAGTGCGTTCGCGGTGTTTCGAGTTCGTGTGTGAACTCTTTGTTTGAGGTGCGGCCTCGGCGAGCTAGTGAGCTTGCGGTATGTACGGGGCTAGGGAGTCCAAGAGCTTGTAGGTGTTGCGACACCGAGTGATCCGGTGGGATCGATATTAGTGAAAATCCTTCATAGTATTGAAGGCGGGAATGTAGAGCAAGTGTGCTCGAACCTCGAAACAAATCTCCCGTGTTTGCGATTGCTCTTTCTCTCTATCTCTTACTTGTTTATATCTTGCATGCTATTACTTGTCCTTATCTTTACATGCTTGATATATTGTGTTCTTAATTGTTATATGCTTGGGGATTGTTTGCTAAGACTTATATTTAACTAAGAGAGCCAACGCGGCACCTCAACTCTTATTCAGAGGAATCTTGAGGAGTTAGTCCAGAACCCTTCTCGGGGAATTCGGCTACACTCTTGTGTTATACTAGATGTTTAGTTTAAAGAAGTTTAATTTGCATCATATAAGTTTTTAATTCCGCATTTAGTGACCATTAGATTAGCCATCACCTATTCACCCCCTAGGTGATTTACAATTGGTATCAGAGCCAAGTGCTCTTGATTTGGGTCTAACAACCTAGAGTTAAAGATCCTCATTTTTAGGCTAATCACAAAATTGTACACACACTATGGATTTCATGACACCTCCCACCTTTGACATACTTAACATTCAAAATTGGAAGGTTAAGATGTCTTTGTACCTCAAAGCCTTAGGGATTCATGTTTATTTTGCCACTACTTAAGATTCATATTATTTAAATGGCAAAAATATTGAGGCTAATGCAAAGCCTTACATGCTTTAAGATCTACCCTAAATGATGTTTATTTATCTAGGGTTGCTAATCTTGATTCGGCTTTTGTAGTTTGGAACACCATTCTCTCCCTCAGAGAAAAGGAACAATACTATGCGGGGAGTGACTCGGATATTGGAAGTGAGTCTTCCAACGTGTGCTACATGGTCCAAGGGGATACCCCCCTTGAGGTAACTACCGAATCCGAGGTAGATGAAGAAGATGACATGTCATATGATGAGCTTACATCTTTTGTCAACAATTACTTCAAAAATATGACATGCTTAAAAAGGATAATAAGAAAATGAAAAATAAATTTGATTGCATGTTAAAACAAAAAGATTCTTTACAAGATAATTTGAAAATGTTTTAAAGAAAATGAGTCTTTAAAAATAAGATTGCATGTTTTGAAAAAGAAAATAAAATTTTGAAAAATGAGAATGTTTCCTTAATGTCTAAACTAAATGATCTTTGTGAAGGAAACACTAATTTGAAAAATGAAATTATTTTGGTGGAAAACAAAAGGAAGTTGCTTTGCAAGAAAACACTTCTTTAAAAAGAAAAATGGTTGAAAAAGAAAAAGAAAAAGTTTCTAAAAAGAATAAGAAAAATGATTCTCATTCTCATCATGCTTTACATGCTACTATTAATGAAAATGAGATTAAATTTTTGAAAAATAAAATAGATGGTTTGAGCTCAACATTGAGCCATTGTGCATTTAATCATAGAAGATTGGAGTCTTTGTTTTCAAAGAAACAAACTCCACATGTTCATGCACATCATCCTCATCATGCATATGTTGCACACCACAATCACACTTATACACATATGCATCCTAAGGTGTACAAATGTACACATTGTGGCCGCAAAGGCCATTTAGCAAAATTTTGTTACGATAAGATAAATTCCTTAAATTTTGCTAGTAATAAAAATGTTTGGGTTCCTTACAAAGCTAACCCCCAAGGACCCAAAAGAAAATGGGTACCAAAATTCCCACCTTGTGTTTTTGATGTAGGTGAGGGCTCTCACACAACGTGAGAGGGATGGTGCCTTGGTAGTGCATGTATGGACTTGATGGACACACATTTGATGCATCACTATCAAGTGGTTTGGTGGGACAACCACCATGTTTTGGAGAATTAGAGGATAATGCTTATGATTTGGTAACTATCTCTAAACTCCTTATTTATTCCTACATGCTTGTTCATATATGATATTTTTAGCATGTTCATGTTTTTATTTGTTTTTGTGCTTCATGTGGTAAATACTAGATTAAATGTAGTTTTTATCAAAACTTGGATGTATATTTGTTCAACTAGTGAGCAACAAATTGATTCATATATGTTTGTACTTCATTGTTCATTTGTACTCACTATATGCACATGTATAACCTAGTTTTGATGATTCTCTCATTAACACTTGTTTTGCTTATTTTCATGTTTTACTTCATGTATATGTAGTTTGTATTCAAATCTAATAAATATACATGTATATCCCAAGAGTCATTTGGCTACATGCAATTTATATTATGGACTCTTTTTTTATGTTTGGGATATGTGTGCATATTGTTTGGATTGGATAAAAACATACATATACCTAGAAGTTTGTTTATAAGATGAAAAAAGAATTTTTATGATTTTCACTTTATATGTAAAATGAATTTTTATAAAATAAGATTCATGATCATTTTTGAGCTTAATTGACCATTTTTATGGAAAATGCTAATTACATGTATCTTGTGCACTCACATTTTATTTGTTTATTCATGACTATGTTTCATGATATTTTTGAGCTTTATGGACCTAGAGTGTTTAAGTAACCATGTGACTTACATTTTCATGAAATATAATTTTGTTTTATCCTTTGCTTGAAGGATTTCATATTAGTTTACAAGTTTTTTTTATTTAACTAGTTGCGGGATTCTTCGTTTAGATAGTGTTTTCAAACAAATCATATTGTTCAAACTTATTTTTGAAAACCCCTTTCCTACACCGTTATGGGTGGACGGATGGGTGAGTATGCCTTGTAAGCTTTATTGAAAAATCTTTTACCTTGTGCATATAAAGGGTGGTTGTTATGAGTTATATACATGATTTATATTGTTATGTTCAATTGGTATCATTGGATCTTTTCAATTGGTATCTAAATTGAGATTTTTGTATATACTCATATTTTGTTTCCTATATATGTATGCTTCATAATTTCCATAATATCAATTCCTATTGGTATTGTCTTTTTACATACATATATATGTTTTGATATTTTAATAATAATGACAAATAAAAAAATGATCATTATCTTTCCATTTGGTATCAATATGTTTCAAATTTATTATAAATTTCAATTGATATCAAGATGTGTTACCTATTTAAAGAGAATTCAAAATTTGTCATTTATAATTTGTTGATTTAAAGAAAAAATTTTGTAATGTTTGTTTACATTTGATATCTTAAAATTGATTTACTAAGATATCTCAAAATTTGTTTTGTTGAGAAAAATTCGAAATTTTGTTTTAATATAAAATGTTAAAAGTTTAAAATAAAAATGTTTTTATTTATATTGCCTATATGCAAGGGGAGCTTAACATCTCCCCTATATATAGATTCATGTGGAGTGTATCATATATTGAGGAGCTTGACAACTCTTCTTTATGTGACACACGTGTGTAGGGAGAGCTTCACATCTCCTTTTATGCATTGCATATTATGTGTTATGTAAATTGGGGCTTGTCATCCCTTCTTCATGTAATGCATATATGTAGGGAAGTTAACTTTGCGTCTTCCTCTTCATGAATGTATATCGCATATATCTCTTATATATTGATTTGAGTTTACCCTTTATTTGATTCTTTGTTTCGGACAATAAGGGGGAGAAGAATTTGTTGGTTTTGTTTTTACTTTAACCCCTTTGTTGATGATTGACAAAAAGGGGAGAAGTATTTTGGTATATATGCATGTTTTAGAAAAGGGATTTATGTTTATGCATATATGTTTTGTTTTGCAATTAGGAGAAAAAGAATTTGATGTGTTTGTATTGCATGTTATCTCCTTCATTTGAATACATGTTTATGAGCATTCATTGCAAATTTATTTGTGTTTATTTGGTATGCATGAGTAAAGGGGAGCTTCATTGAAGCTTTACTTTAATCCATGCATATATAACTCCATGAGTTTTGTCATCATCAAAAAGGGGGAGATTGTTGGCCCAAAGGCTCATCACTCTAGTTTTGATGATGATCAACTCATGTAGTTATAGTACTAATGATCTTGTGTTTAATCAGTGACAGATTCATGATCAAGATCTTAGTAGGTGTGTAGCTTCAACAAAGGATTTAAAGTCTAGTTTTAAAGATAACACGGTTTGATTCACGAGCCTATGCATCAAGACCACATCAAGTATTCAAGAGGAGTCGAGCTCGTTGGATCGTATTTTGGACCAAGTCAAGAAGATGAGAAGACTTCAAGAGAAGACTTCAAGATGAAGACTTATGTCTAGGTTTGTTTTTATAAGATTTTGATTTTAGATAAAATGTAAAGGATAGAATAGTTGGTGGATTGCTCAAGTATATTTTACACACAAACACTCTTGATATAGATGAGTTTTTCATAAAAGACTTTTTATTTTGGAAAAATACCGGTTTGGTTTTTAGAATTCAAGTTCACATGTATTTAACCAAAACCGTATTTAGTATTTAATGTCAAAAACATAGATATTTCACCATGTATGTGTAGTGGATCATATCCATACACTCTATGCTTCAAATGAGTTTAAAATATCTTATTTTTATATTTGGAGAAGTTTGAAAAAATAAGTTTGAAAAACCAAAATTTGGAAAAATACAGTTTTTGTTTTTAGCCAAAATTTTCAAGTTACAAAAATAGTTCAAATTGTTTGTAACATGTCTTGATTTTGTGCAAGTATGTTTGATTATCAAAGTATAGTGTTAAAACTATTTTTGTAGATTTTTCATGATTTTATGGGATTTTATTTGAGCCAAAATAACCAAGTTTTTAATCCCAGATTTTCTGTATTGGCTTCTACCGGTCGACCGGACCGGTCGACCGGGCTTGAAGTCGGTCGACCGAGTCGGTCGACCGACATGCACAGACGTGCACGCCAATCCTAGCTGGAGGGCCGGTCGACCGCCAGAGAGCTTCTGCTCTCTGGAAAAGCCCGGTCGACCAGGACGGTCGACTGGCAGAGAGCTCTGCTCTCTGTTCCAGGGTCTCGGTCGACCGGCCGGTCGACCGATGGCTCAACGGTGAGGAATCTGACCGTTGGCCATTGCAATATCTACTTATAGGGTCTTTGTTGTGAGAGGATTTTAGGTGATCAAAGAGTTGTGATCACCAAAGTTCATTTCTTGTTCTTTGAGAAGGCGGACAAGTGCGTTCGCGGTGTTTCCAGTTCGTATGTGAACTCTTTATTTGAGGTGTAGCCTCAGCGAGCTAGTGAGCTTGCGGTGTGTACGGGACTAGGGAGTCCAAGAGCTTGTACGTGTTGCAGCACCGAGTGATCCGGTGGGATCGATATTAGTGGAAATCCTTCATAGTGTTGAAGGCTGAAAAATTAGCCGTTGGGAGCCAGGTTGGCCTGGCGGTCGACCGCCAGGCCAACCTGGCTCCCAACGGCTAATTTTTCTATCCCTATAAATTTGGGGGTTTGAGTGTTGTTTTGAGATAAGATTTTTCAAGTGGTTTTCACCAGTTTTTCCTAGACAATTTAGAGGTTTTCCTCCACTTGATTAAGAGAAAATATTTCCAATCAAAAGGGGAGTTTTATCAAGAGTGTTTAAAAGTGATTTTCTTGAGTTTTGTTTCACCATTTCAATCCTTATTTTTCTCACACAACACTTGAGCCATCCATTGCAATATCTACTTATAGGGTCTTTGTTGTGAGAGGATTTTAGGTGATCAAAGAGTTGTGATCACCAAAGTTCATTTCTTGTTCTTTGAGAAGGCGGACAAGTGCGTTCGCGGTGTTTCCAGTTCGTGTGTGAACTCTTTATTTGAGGTGTGGCCTCAGCGAGCTAGTGAGCTTGCGGTGTGTACGGGACTAGGGAGTCCAAGAGCTTGTACGTGTTGCAGCACCGAGTGATCCGGTGGGATCGATATTAGTGGAAATCCTTCATAGTGTTGAAGGCAGGGATGTAGAGCAAGTGTGCTCGAACCTCGAAACAAATCTCCCGTGTTTGCGATTGCTCTTTCTTTCTATCTCTTACTTGTTTATATCTTGCATGCTATTACTTGTCCTTATCTTTACATGCTTGATATATTGTGTGCTTAATTGTTATATGCTTGGGGATTGTTTGCTAACACTTGTATTTAACCAAGAGACCCAACACGGCACCTCAACTCTTATTTAGAGGAATCTTGAGGAGTTAGTCCAGAGCCCTTCTCGGGGAATTCGGCTACACTCTTGTGTTATACTAGGTGTTTAGTTTAAAGAAGTTTAATTTGCGTCATATAAATTTTTAATTCCGCATTTAGTACCATTAGATTAGCCATCACCTATTCACCCCCCCTCTAGGTGATTTACAATTGGTATCAGAACCAAGTGCTCTTGATTTGGGTCTAACAACCTAGAGTTAAAGATCCTCATTTTTGGGCTAATCACAAAATTTGTGCACACACCATGGATTTCATGACACCTCCCACCTTTGGCATACTTAACATCCAAACTTGGAAGGTTAAGATGTCTTTGTACCTCAAAGCCTTAGGGATTCATGTTTATTTTGCCACTACTAAAGATTCATATTATTTAAATGGCAAAAATATTGAGGCTAATGCAAGAGCCCTACATGCTCTAAGATCTACCCTAAATGATGTATATTTATTTAGGGTTGCTAATCTTGATTCGGCTTTTGTAGTTTGGAACACCATTCTCTCCCTCGGCGAAAAGGAACAATACTATGCGGGGAGTGACTCAGATGTTGGAAGTGAGTCTTCCAACGTGTGCTACATGGTCCAAGGGGATACCCCCTTGAGGTAACTATCGAATCCGAGGTAGATGAAGAAGATGACATGTCATACGATGAGCTTACATCTTTTTATCAACAATTACTTGAAAAATATGACATGCTAAAAAGGATAATAAGAAAATGAAAATAAATTTGATTGCATGTTAAAAGAAAAAGATTCTTTATAAGATAAATTTGAAAATGTTTAAAAGAAAATGAATCTTTTAAAAATAAGATTGCATGTTTTGAAAAAGAAAATGAAATTTTGAAAAATGAGAATGTTTCCTTAATGTCTAAACTAAATGATCTTTGTGAAGGAAACACTAATTTGAAAAATGAAATTATTTTGGTAGAAAAACAAAAGAAAGTTGCTTTACAAGAAAACACTTCTTTAAAAAGAAAAATGGTTGAAAAAAAAAGAAAAAAGTTTCTAAAAAGAATAAGAAAAATGATTCTCATTCTCATCATGCTTTACATGCTACTATTAATGAAATTGAGATTAAATTTTTGAAAAATAAAATAGATGGTTTGAGCTCAACATTGAGCCATTGTGCATTTAATCATAGAAGATTGGAGTCTTTATTTTCAAAGAAATAAACTCCACATGTTTATGCACATCATCCTCATCATGCATATGTTGCACACCACAATCACACTCATACACATATGCATCCTAAGGTGTACAAATGTACACATTATGGCCGCAAAGACCATTTAGCAAAGTTTTGTTATAATAAGATAAATTCCTTAAATTTTGCTAATAATAAAAATGTTTGGGTTCCTTACAAAGCTAACCCCCAAGGACCCAAAAGAAAGTGGGTACCAAAATTCTCTCCTTGTGTTTTGATGTAGGTGAGGGCTCTCACACAACGTGAGAGGGATGGTGCCTTGGTAGTGGATGTATGGACTTGATGGACACACATTTGATGCATCACTATCAAGGAGGTTTGGTGGGACAACCACCATGTTTTGGAGAATTAGAGGATAGTGCTTATGGTTTGGAAACTATCTCTAAACTCCTTATTTATTCCTACATGCTTGTTTATATATGATATTTTTAGCATGTTCATGTTTTTATTTGTTTTTGTGCTTCATGTGGTAAATACTAGTTTAAATGTAGTTTTTATCAAAACTTGGATGTATATTTGTTCAAATAGTGAGCAACAAATTGATTCATATATGTTTGTACTTCATTGTTCATTTGTACTCACTATATGCACATATATAGCCTAGTTTTGATGATTCTCTCATTTACACTTGTTTTGCCTATTTTGATGTTTTACTTCATGTATATATAGTTTGTATTCAAATCTAATAAATATACATGTATACCCCATGAGTCATTTGCCTTCATGCAATTTATATTATGGACTCTTTTTTTATGTTTGGGATATGTATGTATATTGTTAGGATTGGATAAAAACATACATATACCTAGAAGTTTGTTTATAAGATGAAAAATAAATTTTTATGATTTTCACTTTTATATGTAAAATGAATTTTTATAAAATAAGATTCATGATCATCTTTGAGCTTAATTGATCATTTTCATGGAAAATACTAATTACATGTATCTTGTGCACTCACATTTTATTTGTTTATTCATGACTATGTTTCATGATATTTTGAGCTTTATGGACCTTGAGTGTTTAAGTAACCATGTGACTTATATTTTCATGAAATATAATTTTGTTTTATCCCTTGCTTGAGGGATTTCGTATTAGTTTACAAGTTTTTCTATTTAACTAGTTGCGGGATTCTTCATTTAGATAGTATTTTCAAACAAACCATATTGTTCAAACCTATTTTAAAAACCCCTTTCCTACACCGTTATGGGTGGACGGATGGGTGAGTATGCCTTGTAAGCTTTATTGAAAAATCTTTTACCTTGTGCATATAAAGGGTGGTTGTTTTGAGTTATATACTTGATTTACATTGTTATTTTCAATTGGTATCATTGGATCTTTTCAATTGGTATCTAAATTGAGATTTTTGTATATACTCGTATTTTGTTTCCTATATATGTATGCTTCATAATTTCCATAATATCAATTCCTATTGGTATTGTCTTTTTACATACATATATATGTTTTGATATTTTAATAATAATGACAAATAAAAAAAATTGATCATTATCTTTCCATTTGGTATCAATATGTTTCAAATTTATTATAAATTTCAATTGATATCAAGATGTGTTACCTATTTAAAGAGAATTCAAAATTTGTCATTTACACTTTGTTGATTTAAAGAAAAAATTTTGTAATGTTTGTTTACATTTGATATCTTAAAATTGATTTACTAAGATATCTCAAAATTTGTTTTGTTGAGAAAATTCGAAATTTTGTTTTAATATGAAATGTTGAAAATTTAAAATAAAAATGTTTTTATTTATATTGCCTATATGCAAGGGGAGCTTAACATCTCCTCTATATATAGATTCATGTTGAGTGTATCATATATTGAGGAGCTTGACAACTTTTCTTTATGCGATACACGTGTGTAGGGAGTGCTTCACATCTCCTCTTATGCATTGCATATTATGTGTTATGTGAATTGGGGCTTGTCATCCCTTTTTCATGTAATGCATATATGTAGGAAAGTTAACTTTGCGTCTTCCTCTTCATGAATGTATATCGCATATATCTCTTATAGATTGATTTGAGTTTACCCCTTTATTTGATTCTTTCTTTCGGACAATAAGGGGAGAAGAATTTGTTGGTTTTGTTTTTACTTTAACCCCTTTGTTGATGATTGACAAAATGGGGGAGAAGTATTTTGGTATATATGCATGTTTTAGAAAAAGGATTTATGTTTATGCATATATGTTTTGTTTTGCAAATAGGAGAAAAAGAATTTGATGTGTTTGTATTGCATGTTTATCTCCTTCATTTGCATACATGTTTATGAGCATTCATTGCATATTTATTTGTGTTTATTTGGTATGCATGAGTTAAGGGGGAGCTTCATTGAAGCTTTACTTTAATCCATGCATATATAACTCCATGAGTTTTGTCATCATCAAAAAGGGGGAGATTGTAGGCCAAAAGCTCATCACTCTAGTTTCGATGATGATCAACTCATGTAGTTATAGTACTAATGATCTTGTGTTTAATCAGTGACAGATTCATGATCAAGATCTTAGTAGGTGTGTAGCTTCAACAAAGGATTTAAAGTCTAATTTTGGAGCTAACACGGTTTGATTCACGAGCCTATGCATCAAGACCACATCAGGTATTCAAGAGGAGTCGAGCTTGTTGGATCGTATTTTGGACCAAGTCAAGAAGATGAGAAGACTTCAAGTGAAGACTTCAAGATGAAGACTTGTGTCTAGGTTTGTTTTTATAAGATTTTATTTTTAGATAAAATGTAAATGATAGAATAGTTGGTGGATTGCTCAAGTATATTTTACACACACACACTCTTGATATAGATGAGTTTTCATAAAAGACTTTTATTTTGAAAAAATACCGGTTTGGTTTTTAGAATTCAAGTTTACATGTATTTAACCAAAACCGTGTTTAGTGTTTAATGTCAAAAATATAGATATTTCACCATGTATGTGTAGTGGATCATATCCATACACTCTATGCTTCAAATGAGTTTAAAATATCTTGTTTTTGTATTTGGAGAAGTTTGGAAAAATAAGTTTTGAAAAAACCAAATTTTGAAAAAATACAGTTTTTGTTTTTAGTCAAAATTTCTAAGTTACAAAAATAGTTCAAATTGTTTGTAACATGTCTTGATTTTGTGCAAGCATGTTTGATTATCAAAGTATAATGTTAAAACTATTTTTGTAGATTTTTCATGATTTTATGGGATTTTATTTGAGCCAAAATAAGCAAGTTTTTAATCCCAGATTTTCTGTACTGGCTTCTGCCGTCGACCGGACCGGTCGACCGGGCTTGAAGTCGGTCGACCGAGTTGGCCCGGTCGACCGGTCCGGTCGACCGACGTGCACAGACGTGCACGCCAATCCTGGATGGAGGGCCGGTTGACCGACTCGGTCGACCGCCTGAGAGCTTCTGCTCTCTGGAAAGCCCCGGTCGACCGGGACGTACGACCGACAGAGAGCTCTGCTCTCTGTTCCAGGGTCTCGGTCGACCGGTCCGGTCGATCGATGGCTCAACGATCAGAAATCTGACCGTTGGCCGGTCGACCGGGCGGTCGACCGCCAGGCCAACCTGGCTCCCAACGGCTAATTTTTCTTGCCCTATAAATTTGGGGGTTTGGGTGTTGTTTTGTGTAACCCCCTGCTCCCCGGTGTACGTATCACCGTATCGGTACGCGATATGACGTACAAAAATTGATTTAACCTCCGTGGTAGTCCGATTGAGCTGCTTTCAGTTTTAAAAATCATTTTCTTATATTTTAGATTTTCAGGATTTTTTTGGAATTTTTCTGAATTATTTTGGAAAATCTCCGTAGTCGGTGTCGACCCATACCGATAATAGGCTTTATGATTTTTATTTCACAAACGGGGTAGAATTTTGAGAATCAGCTTTCACCGTATGTCTTAGAATCACAAGAGCTACGTTTGGGTATTTTTAGGGATTTTTCTGAATTTATCGAAAATCCGGCCAAACTGGTGTCGCCCAGTACCAACAACAGCTTCCGGGATTTTTAATTTGTAAACCGTCTTGAATTTCTACAAACCGTCTTCATATTACGTCTCAAGATAATATTCTCTATTTTCTGTAATTTTTGGGCATCGTTTGGCACTGGTCAAATTTTGGACTAATAATTAAATAATATTTTATTTAAACTTTTTCCTTTCTTTTCTTTTTCTTTCTCTTCCTTCTTTTCCTTTCTCTTCTCCCTTTCTCTGGAAAATTAATTCCTCCACCGCCTTAACCCAACCGACCTCACACCGCCTCTCTCCTCCTTTAAATACAATCTCTCTCTCTCCTCTTCAAACCTCTCTCTAAAACTCTCTCTCTCTCTCCAATTGCTCTCTCTCTCTAACTCTCTCTCTCTATCTCTCTCTCTCTCTCTCCCTCTCTCTCTGTGGAGACCCACCCTCAAAAAGAGGGGCGGCCTGACCCTTGCCCCAGCCCGACGCCACCCTCCGGTCGCCGCGCCCCAACCTGGGCGCTGCCGCCGGTGGCGCCCGTCCCCGGCCGACCACCGCCGCGCCCTCCGGCCGTCACGACCGCCACGGCCACCGTGGCCGCGCGGCTGCGCGGTCACACCCTTGCTGCTGCCATGTTTTCCTTTCCCCCCTCTGTTGTCTCTCTCCCACTCACCCTCTCTCGCTCCCTCACTCTCTCTCCGCCGCCGCCGCGCCGCCGGCGGCCAGGACCGCCGCCGGCGGCCACCCTCGCCGCCGGCCAGCAACCGCTGGCCGGTCTGTGCGCAGGCAGAGCAGCAGCAATCCTGCTGCTGCTGTTTTGTTTTTGTTTGGGTTTGGGTTTTACCCAAACCCATTAACCCAATAGAGTTACTTCAACACACCAATAAGCCCTAAACCCGACCCGTTACCCGTACCCAATAACTTAAGTTATGGGTTTGGGTATCGGATCCAAACCCGACCCGTTATCTAACCAAACCCGCATCCAAAACCCATTAAAGGTACTTTTACAGAAAACCCCCTTGTACAATTCAGTATTTGCATTTATTATTTTTATTTATATATTTAACCCTATTTGTTATGATTTAGTATTCGGGCGATATCGGGAGCATCCGGACTCCGATTGGGACGATTCTGGATCCGTTACGATCGTGGGAAAGAGAGCTACAGTCCTATGGCCAGTTTGTGAGTGTTTTTCTTTTATAAATTTATTTTACCATATTTAGTGAAATTGATTGATAGATCGTGATTAGGGATAAAATACGGTAACTAGTAATTATTAACTTGTAATTATTGGAAACTCTTGTTAATAGGAAGAACTTATAATTTCATGTCTGCAGTCATCCTACCTGCACAGCCACGGACACTCGGGCCACTAGTCCACCATATTTGTGGCACTATTATTTCATGTAGTATATCACAGTTAGATAACTATCGTCGCATGTATACTGATCCACGGTCCTCGATCCAATATCACTAGATAGGAATGTTGGATACCGTTATTTCCTGTACTGGTATCTTCATGACACGGACATGATGTTACATTATACATTGACCACTATTATGACATGTTAGTGATACACCGATGTGTTACACGGATTACTGTTACTCATATATGTTTCATTGGTACACGGATATCCCAATGCACGGACTACCGCATTACATATTATTGTTACCGTTATGTCATGTTTACATATTACTGTTACACATGCATATATTGTTTCTTTATTCTTGTCATATGGATTCCTGTTCATATTACATGTATGATTGTTCCATGTTACCGTATTCATGTTATATGATTATTTCCTGTTACTGATATGGATATTCCAGTTACTGGACATGAGTATTGTTGATATGCGATGTGTGGAACTAAGTGCCACGTGGATCCAAGCCACGGGGGCCACCTCTAGAATCCCACATCTATTGTTCCCGTTTCCCGTTATATTGTTCCCGTTTCCCGTTATATTGTTCTATGCTATCAACAGAGCTCTGGTCCAGTTATCATGTTACCCGTATCATGTATTATATTGGTTCTTGTTACATTGTATACTTGACATATCAGATCATAAAGAGAACTTGGGTATGGGGGAGACTTGACGGTTGACTAGATCATATCGGGTGGATGTTTGGATCCATTGTTTGTCCCACTGCAGGGGACGGGGTAGTGCTGGCTACCATCTGTTACTCATGAGCATCCCGTTATTGTTTTAGCTCATTGAGATTCCCGTTACATGTTACAGCTCTAGCGGGCTGGCCCTGGTCTCAGCAGCCAGGGATCTGATAAGGCCGTTGTCCCGGGTATGTACGGGATACACCACCCGATAAGAACTCCTCGACCATGGGTTTCCAATTAACATAATAAAACAGTATACACAATAGTGATGTCGGGAACACTTGTTATTTGGTCATTCTCTCGTTTGGATAATGGTACCCGTAGGCCATGTCCGGATGGGTTCGACTGGAGTGCGAGCTCCAGTATGAACTGCCAGTGGTATGGGACACTGGAAGAGATTGATTAAAATACCAGGTGGTACTGATTGCTACTATTGTATAAATGACATGACTTGCCTGAGACATGTATGCTGAGATATGTATGCTATCTTGTTACTGTTCATGATACTGTATTCGATATCCTGTTACTGGTATACTTGTTACTTACTTGGTACATGTTACACTGTCTGTAGTGGCATACTCCGCATGTTCTGCATTGCATCTATTCTGTTTTCTGTATATCTTGCAGACATCATTACTGTATATGCACCACACAGTATTGTGGCTATATGGCATATGCCCACCTGCATGTTCATATTGTCTAAGCCCACCTGCATGTTCATTTCTATCACGTCACCACTAGACACCATTCATGAGTATATAAAATTGGTATATAAAACTGGATACAACTATAGACATGACCCGATGATAACATGTTAGGCAATGAGGGTATTAAAAGATGACATGATTATATTTTCTACGGCTTATTATATACTTATGATATGGTATCACTAGTGCAACTCATGTATTATATATTATTATCATGCTTGTATTACTATTGTATCTACTACTGCCTCTGTTGACTGATTTTTCCTGCACAGAAAATAATGAATATTAGATTTAAGAATAGATCGTGCGAGGAATCAGTTCTAATCCGCGGTAGCAGGGCTATGCGGGTCGTGATCCTCAAGGAGGGACTGCGATAGAAGCGTTAAGCAAGTTATACTCTAAAAATTTATCTTTTTTAGTTATTTTGTTAGTCACGATGGTATTTACAATGAGTTGTGGTATTTACAATGGATCGAAGAAAAGAATATGGAGAGAGATGGATTTAATCTACAAAAAAGAAATAAAAAAGAAGAAAAGAAAACTTACTTGAGTTGGAGAAAATAAGTGAAAACCTAATACTTTCTACCGTTTTTCGGAGGCGTTGAACGTATGAACCTTGGGATCGAACTCAGTCCGTTGTCGCATTAGGTCATCAAGCCTTGGGCAAGCATGAGTTGATACGCCTCGAGGAGGAGAACATCGCCATGGAATATCGTTGGAACCCCGATCTTCGGTATACTTATGGTTCGGTAATCGCTTGCATGCTCATCACCAATCACAGAGATGAAAAGAGAAAAAGAAATAGAAAACAAGAATAAAAGTAAAACATAGAAATAAGAAACAAAACAAAATAATACCTTTATTGCTTTAATCCATGGCAGAGAAGAGAAGATACATCAGTGTCACCCTCAATATAATCATCTCTCTCTCTCTTTAAAATAAAAAGAAAAGAACATCTAACTACAAAGGAAGAAACCCTAGAAAAAACCTAACTTTGGCCCTTGGCTCGCCTCTGGACGCTCTGTACATTGCAATGCAGGTGATATTTATAGGGCAGAAGACCACAGAGTCCGGGACGAAACTGCCCACAAAATTTGGGATTTAATCTCATCATTATTGCCGCGGATCCGCGGCTTTTGCCGCGGTTCCGCGGCAATCTGGTGGCTTCTGGCCACGCGCTTTGGCGCGTGGCCTCTCCTGGTTCGTCCATAGGGGCGCCTGCTTCTGGAATTGTAATCCTGGCCTTTTAAATCTGGATTTTCGAGATAACTTGGTAATCAAGTTACCCTTAATCCAGATTTCTTCAAATCTTCCTCCCACGAATTTCTTCTTTATCTTGGCCTTTTAATCTGATCCTGCAGGTGTTTAGGGTTGGATAGAAGTCCACCCTTCCCTAAACTTCAATAATTGCAACTCTAGCCCTTGCATAATTGCACTTGACACTTGATATTTGCATTTTGACTCTTGGGCTTCAAATATGGGCTTTTGGGCTTCATTGGGCTTTATTTATTATTAAATTGATAATTCGAGGCCTGCACACAATAAATTACAAATTATTAATAAATGTGCAGAATAATATGAATAAATGTGCGAATGCGATGGTATATATGATGATAATTATGCACTTTTGACTACCAATCACACCCCCACACTTATCTTTTTGCTCGTCCTCGAGTAAAAACAAAGAAAAAGAAAAAGTTAATCTACCCTAACTCACTTTCGTAGGAATCACGATTGCACTTAGCACGTGCAACAAGCCGTTAAACCTCTAGGGTAACCTAGAGGACGAGTGTTGTCTCGTGAGGGTTTTCAGCGGATTACACCCACAAAATCCATAAAAAGGAAAATATTTGAATTATTATTGAAGAGACTAAGTAGTCTATAAGTTTTAGGATCCTCATTTTTATTCATTCTTCAAACCTAGTCTTTATAAAGTCAATTGTTATTCATTTTAGGTAAGGATTAAAATTGAATTTCTAATATAGTCTTTTTCGTTACCAAAAATCATATGCATCCTTATGTTTTTACTAGGAATTCCTTAACTTGGACTCTCATGCCTCTTTATTATTTTTATAACTTCATCTAATTTTCTTTCGTGTAAGTATCAAGGCTTCTTGAGGCCCTAATACCTAACTAATTGATTATTAGATGTGTTAATATAATTTTTTTTTTTTTTTTTTTTGGCATGTATAACTCATCTAATTTTCTTTCGTATAAGCATCAAGGCTTCTTGAGGCCCTCATACCTAACTAATTGATTATTAGATGTGTTAATACATATATTATATTTCTTAGTTTTCTTAGGCTTTCTAATCCACCCATGTAACGAACTTAAAGTCGATGACTCCCAAACCGGTTGGCTTTAGGGCACCAGGTGAGAAAACACCCCGCGGACTCAAATTCGAGTGAACTAGGCCCCAAACTAAGGACTTTATTTTATTTACTCACCTTTAGGCATGAATACTTATGCTTCTTGAGGCACATGTATCAGCTTAATTGGTGATTTTTTTATTTATTTATTTATTTTTTTTTTTTTCTTTTTTTTTTATATGAGGCACAAGGTCTTTGTCTTAGAATCCTAGATATGCATTTGGTATGCATATTTCATTAAGGTAAAAATCAAGACTAATTATTTATTCAATTTCTCTCCTATACCTAAAAATTAAACAATTTATTTATTTTGACCAAGTTTTTAGAAATCCTAATCATGATTTTCCTAATCCTTAAAACTAACTTAGATTTCTTTCAAAAAATAAGTCAAAATATTGTCCTTTTTAAAAATTTTTTTTTTTAGCAAATTTGTTAGTGTCTACCTATGTTAGTATGTTAGTAAAGCCCACCCCCACACTTATCTCATGCATTGTCCTCAATGTATGAATGAATGCATATATGCATGAAACAGAACAAGGGAAGGCGGAAGTTACCTTAGGGTGGTGGTTCCGGAGGTGGTCTAATTGGTCCACGAAATGCGGCCCAATCAAGATAACAGATAAGTTGGTGGAACCCACCAGAAACTTTCCTTACATAACCCACTAAAATATATGTATAATCATTTTTTAGAATTTCCACCCCATCAAATTTCCAAATTTCATAATAAATTTCAGAGTTAATTGTCTCAACCTCCTTGTCCCAAAATGGAGTATGAAAAGATGGAATGATTGACTTGGACATGGGAAGTACGGGAACGAATACTGACTCAGGGAAGAAGCTCAAATCAAGTAAGGGCTCAGGAGTCGGGCTAAGTTCGAGAAGTGGGTCCAAGTCAAAAAATTGAAACTCAAGTCCACAATCATCTTCCCACAATGGAATGTGACTCAATGGTGGTGATTCAAGTTCAGGAATGATAGATGTGGGAATCAAAACTGACTCTAAAATATTACCTAAGTCGGGTAACAAAACAGGAGTCAATAATGATTCAGGAATTTGAACTTGATCATAGATTTGAGAATCTAGGTCACATTCGAGTTCTAATTCGGGAAAGGAAAAACTTGCCAAATTATCAGAATTTGAAATTTCAGCAAGTTCACAAGATGGTTCTGAATTAGAAACTTGTTGTTCCAAGCAACTTGGTTCGACGGCTCTAATCAAGTGGTCATCGATATCAGAATCAGCCGGCCGGTGTAAGCATTCCACCATCAAATCTATGTCATGATCACGGGCTAATTTAGCCTTAGTCATGGCAGCTAGCATCCCTTCATAGTCGATAGGTGGATCATATTCTGATTGGACTTGAAAATAGGACGGGTAATCGTGATAAATTTGTGAGTCGGTGGACTCACGTATCATCATGTCTAAAATTGATGGTGATTTTTGCTTGGACTCATTCCTACTCATCATTTCCAAGATAGATGGAGTTCTATTCTGAATGGGTGGATCTGAGTATGAATTTTGGGAAAAATGTGGACTAGATGGATATGGAGGACAATTTGGTTGAGAATTAGACTCGGGGGACTCGAAACCCCATGAACTCTGTGACGAGTTGAAATTATTATGAAAGTTATAGTCATAAGATGGGGGTGTGGGTTATATTCATTCGGATAAGACCATTCCGGCACACTAGATTGGTCAAAGTTAGAGTATGCCGGGTTGGTAATATCCGAATAATAGTTAGGGGTGTAATATGGATTAAAATTGGAATTATTCTTATATGCCATATCACACCAACACAACAAACAAATAAACAAACAAAAAAAAATTCTAACCTAAGTTAGGGTAGACCTATGACCTAGACGACTCCTAACTGGTTAGACCGTCCACAGGAGGTTGGGTGCAGACTTTGACCACAAGTTAATCAGCCAGGTCAGGGCAAGAGTGGTGGGAGGTTTTCCGTCAAAGACGTTCCTTAATTAAATAACCACCACACTTCGAGCTTTCGGCCCTCAATCCCCTTCCTAGACACTGATTTGGCAAGAGTCAACTTCCAACACCGTTCCCCCTTAGGATAATCTCCTAATTGAGTCCGAGATGTCCCTAGGGCCAACGTCTACTAATTTTTAAGTTAGGCTTGGGTTAGTGAGTGCTTGGGATATGATTTTGGGCTAAGGAAGGGTGATGAAATCCCCACCTTATCTTGTTAATGGGTTATGCCCTTAAGATGAATTCGTGCAAGTGTACAAGATAAATAAATAGAATCACTCAAAGCAGAAAATCAACTAAGAGATGAATCCTATTCTACATGCAATGCGTACGTACCTTGCCTCCAGCACTCTTCAACAGTAAATAAAAATAATTGAAAAGACACGTGCCTAATATGCAAACGTCTAATCAACTTTTAACGATTACAACCAATTTTTTTACTGTTGATTAAATTAGCAGGTATATGGTGAATAATACAGAAAGTTAAGTACTGCAGAAGCTGTATTTTGCAGAGCTGAAGAGCCTGCAGAAAATTGGTTAGGAGTCAACTCCTTTGTGCCGCGTTTGCGCGGCTTTTGCCGTGGGAACGCGGCACTCTGGAGGGATCCTGGGCTCTGCTTTCTTGAGCAGAGTCCCAGGTCCACTTATATGTCACTGCAGTTGCCAAAATATTATTTCTTCACCTGTAACCTGCAACAGAAAAGAATAAAGAATAAGTTAATAATTAAAATTTTTTTTTTTGTTTTAGAGATAACTTACCGTCCCTCCCGGCAACGGCGCCAATTTGTTGACTGATTTTCCTGCACAGAAAATAATGAATATTAGATTTAAGAATAGATCGTACGAGGAATCAGTTCTAATCCGCGGTAGCAGGGCTATGCGGGTCGTGATCCTCAAGGAGGGACTGCGATAGAAGCGTTAAGCAAGTTATACTCTAAAAATTTATCTTTTTTAGTTATTTTGTTAGTCACGATGGTATTTACAATGAGTTGTGGTATTTACAATGGATCGAAGAAAAGAATATGGAGAGAGATGGATTTAATCTACAAAAAAGAAATAAAAAAGAAGAAAGAAAACTTACTTGAGTTGGAGAAAATAAGTGAAAACCTAATACTTTCTACCGTTTTTCGGAGGCGTTGAACGTATGAACCTTGGGATCGAACTCAGTCCGTTGTCGCATTAGGTCATCAAGCCTTGGGCAAGCATGAGTTGATACGCCTCGAGGAGGAGAACATCGCCATGGAATATCGTTGGAACCCCGATCTTCGGTATACTTATGGTTCGGTAATCGCTTGCATGCTCATCACCAATCACAGAGATGAAAAGAGAAAAAGAAATAGAAAACAAGAATAAAAGTAAAACATAGAAATAAGAAACAAAACAAAATAATACCTTTATTGCTTTAATCCATGGCAGAGAAGAGAAGATACATCAGTGTCACCCTCAATATAATCATCTCTCTCTCTCTTTAAAATAAAAAGAAAAGAACATCTAACTACAAAGGAAGAAACCCTAGAAAAAACCTAACTTTGGCCCTTGGCTCGCCTCTGGACGCTCTGTACATTGCAATGCAGGTGATATTTATAGGGCAGAAGACCACAGAGTCCGGGACGAAACTGCCCACAAAATTTGGGATTTAATCTCATCATTATTGCCGCGGATCCGCGGCTTTTGCCGCGGTTCCGCGGCAATCTGGTGGCTTCTGGCCACGCGCTTTGGCGCGTGGCCTCTCCTGGTCCGTCCATAGGGGCGCCTGCTTCTGGAATTGTAATCCTGGCCTTTTAAATCTGGATTTTCGAGATAACTTGGTAATCAAGTTACCCTTAATCCAGATTTCTTCAAATCTTCCTCCCACGAATTTCTTCTTTATCTTGGCCTTTTAATCTGATCCTGCAGGTGTTTAGGGTTGGATAGAAGTCCACCCTTCCCTAAACTTCAATAATTGCAACTCTAGCCCTTGCATAATTGCACTTTGACACTTGATATTTGCATTTTGACTCTTGGGCTTCAAATATGGGCTTTTGGGCTTCATTGGGCTTTATTTATTATTAAATTGATAATTCGAGGCCTGCACACAATAAATTACAAATTATTAATAAATGTGCAGAATAATATGAATAAATGTGCGAATGCGATGGTATATATGATGATAATTATGCACTTTTGACTACCAATCAGCCTCCTTCATTTACCACTCACTAGGTCACTTTCTGACGACCCTGGGTTTGCGTGCCCAGGTTGGAGATCCGAGTTACCGTATTATCAGATAGTGCCCTGGATTCACATTGGAGACTCATCATCGAGACCATCCATAGGTATCTTTGTGATTTATTTCTGTTAGCTTATTTATTCCTGTATTCCTACCTGTTATGATCACTAACTTCTTTCTGCAGGTATTCTTGTACTTACTTCATGCTGGAACTCATGTATATATGGAGGTTATTTACTGTACTGAGGCTTAACGTACGCGTGAGTGTGTTTTCATCTCGCGTATGTACGTCGCCATAACGTCCCCGTACCTGTGGGATCGGGGCGTTACGTTTTGAGATAAGATTTTTCAAGTGGTTTTCACCAGTTTTTCCTACACTATTTAGAGGTTTTCCTCCACTTAATTAAGAGCGAATATTTTCAATCAAAAGGGGAGTTTTATCAAGAGTGTTTAAAAGTGATTTTCTTGAGTTTTCCTCCACCATTTCAATCCTTGATTTTCTCACACAACACTTGAGCCATCTATTGCTATATCTACCTATTGAGTCTTTGTTGTGAGAGGATTTTAGGTGATCAAAGAGTTGTGATCACCAAAGTTCATTTCTTGTTCTTTGAGAAGGCGGACAAGTGCGTTCACGGTGTTTCGAGTTCGTGTGTAAACTCTTTATTTGAGGTGCGGCCTCGGCAAGCTAGTGAGCTTGCGGTGTGTACGGGACTAGGGAGTCCAAGAGCTTGTAGGTGTTGCGTCACCGAGTGATCCGGTGGGATCGATATTAGTGGAAATTCTTCATAGTGTTGAAGGCGGAGATGTAGAGCAAGTGTGCTCGAACCTCGAAACAAATCTCCCGTGTTTGCGATTGCTCTTTCTCTCTATCTCTTACTTGTTTATATCTTGCATGCTATTACTTGTCCTTATCTTTACATGCTTGATATATTGTGTGCTTAATTGTTATATGCTTGGGGATTGTTTGCTAACACTTGTATTTAACCAAGAGACCCAACGCGGCACCTCAACTCATATTTAGAGGAATCTTGAGGAGTTAGTCCAGAGCCCTTCACGGGGAATTCGGCTACACTCTTGTGTTATACTAGGTGTTTAGTTTTAAGAAGTTTAATTTCCATCATATAAGTTTTTAATTCCGCATTTAGTGACCATTAGATTAGCCATCACCTATTCACCCCCCTCTAGGTGATTTACATATCCAACTCGAAACCCAATAGCACCCTATATATAACATCTTATCCCTTAATCTAACCCTAACCTCCATCATTATAACCCTAATCTTCTCCTTCAATTTCTCTTCCATAACCCATCTGCTACAGTTACCATCTCCATGGCAAACCCCCTCCACTCTGGCAGCCTGCGACCTCCCCGGCGAGCCTCCGCGGCAACCACTACTGCTATCCAAGCCTCCACTTCTTTAACGCTGAGCAACCCATGCAGCCCAGCCAAGCCTCCTTTCCTCCTCCGTGATGAGTGTTCGCCCTCATCCTCACTTAACGTTCCTATGATCACCATCCACCTATGTAGGTCACCATCAGCCACCCGAGCTCTCCAGCGCACAAACCCCCCACACGACCACCTCTTCCCTTGGATTCACTATGCTCTCTTCGACTGCTCCTACTCCATGAACAGCGTTGTTTGGACACATATGTTGCATAAATATTTTTACATTCCTACATATATTCTGTAATGAATATTGCAAATAACTTATTTTAATGTCCTAATTCATACAGGGTATAATAGGGAGAAGATAATCATGAAATTTAATTCAAAAATTCAAAGAAAGGGGATCGATTCAAATCCAAAGGTTCTAAAAGCTATTTTGATGGGGAGATTCTGTCTCTTCTATTTTAAATAGAGCAAGTGCACGGTCATTTGATGTAGCACTTGAGGGTCGATTTACAGGGACAGATGGTTCTTATGGTTTCAACACTTTAAGGAGAATTGGTCAAATGTTTTGTGAGTTTTGAGTTATTTGAACTAATTATATAAAAGAAAAGTCAAGCACCTAGGGTCGAATCTCCTAAACTAGCATCAAGTGGTCAACCTCGATCTCCACACTGGTATGTTGTTACTCATCAAATCTCTACTTCTAACAGGCAAACTAAGTCTGAATACTAGATCTAAACACATGGTATTATCTAGTTACATGAAAGTAAATTAACTAAATTAAACAAATAGCATAAAGGCAACAAAACTCTAAGCATGGACCATTAACCCCGATACATAGCCTGTCAAATACTCAGTGGTTCTAGAAATTAGTTTTCTAAAATTGTTGGGTTAATCGGTGAGTGCAACAATCCTAATTAGGAGATCCACAGTTGACCACAAGATAATCTAGCTTAGGTTCATCTCCCTTAGATACTTGAGACAAATTAGCTACTCTTGATGCAACTAATAACAATACAATCTAATTAATTAATCTTACACAAAGCACTAATTTTAAAAGAATTAAATTAATTAAACAACTCATTAAACTATCAATTAAATTAAATAAAGTAATTAACTAATCAATTATACTAATTAACACATCAATCATTTACTAGCTGCCTCCTCTTCTCGTGTACAGAATGAATAGGACCACGAAATCCTCGTCTCTGCGCGGATCCCACAAACCATAGCAGTCGATCTTTTTCTTCTTTCACTCTCGCATAATTTGAGGAGAAAAGCAAAAATAAAAGTAACATCCTCAGCCGCAATAATGCAGAGAGGGTGTTCAGTATCGAATTAAAAAAAAACTTCAATTCACCAAACTCTCAGCCGCAACTAGATGAAAATGTACACTAAAGACAAAAATAAATTAAAACCTACAAAGATAAAACCTAAAACAAAACTCCCTATTCATTTAAAAAAATCTCCAAATACAAAGAGACAAAAAGTAGAAAAACCCTAGCTTTCCCCACAAAAGGCTCACATCATGTAGCCTTTATAGGCCAATGTACATGATAATCTCACCTCCTTTTACAAATCCACTCCTCTCATGACTTCCAATCCCACGCCTGATTAAAAGTAAATGAAGAGTGCAAATATCATAGAAAAAATCTAAGTCTAGATAAAATTTCTAATAAAGAATTCGGAAAAAAGTAGAATAATTACATTCAGCCCTTTCAACATTTCATAATTGCAATCAGCCTCAGTCCAATGGCCTTCGCATAACTTCTTTGGCTTTTACGGGCTGGCAGATGGTTGGATTGGCAAAATCTCTCAACATGAAAGTTGTAGATATTCGGATTCTCTTTTCGTAAACATCTTGAATGACCTTATTTGAGATATCATGGCCAAAGTTATGGCTAAAATACCATAATATGCTCGGAAAGTAACCCTAAATGTTTATAAATTGCGTGCTTTCACTGCTGAAAGTAACTAGATTCTTCTCTTTTTTTACCTGTTTTCTGTAAAATTCAATCAAATATACCCGAGTAGCATTATTTATATATAAATAATAGATAATTAGGAGCATAAAAATGATGTATAATCACGCTGATCACATCTTATATGAAAACTAGATATATCAGATAAGATAATATCATCTAATTTTAAGACAAAAATGGATTGTTTAAAAACCCTATCAGTTTTGTTGAAGATAAATAGATATCTTATCAATTTTAGAAGACAAACTGAAAATTCAAGAGAATAAATGGATAAAGAGAAGATCAACGGATGAAATGAAGCAATTTAGACTCGGATTCAGGCTGGATACAGTTTAGTATTTTAATCATAACTTTCTCTGTCGAAACTCAAATTTGATGATTAAAGATGATCCATAAAGTAGACTAAATGGCTACAACTCTTACGTTGATCACACTTTCTAATTCTGTCATTGGATAAGTCATATTCAGTAATCAACACGATAGCAAGCTGCAGATCAGAATTAAATTTCTACAAATCAAATTTGAAGATAAGAGGAGAATTCAAATTCAGAAATATTCAGCTCCCCTATCTTCATACGCTTCCTATTCCTCTGATTTTCTCCTATAAATACTCCTGCAGAGCAATAGAGGAAGGGCAGATCTCAGAAGCTCAAGTCTAGGGTTTCCTTTATATTCTCTTTCTTTCCGAATTTACTTGTATTTTTCTAATTTTTTTTACTTTGAAGAAGAGTTGAAGAAAGGAGAAGGCTTTGTACTGAGTTGGTGACAGATTCAATAAAAGGTCATTATTCTTTTTCAATCTCTTAGATATTTTAATTTGTGTCTCTTTTATTTCAGTTTTATCTCTTTTATGCAATCTTTAAATACCATGCTAAATTCCACCATAATTATGTGTAACTAATTTCTTAGCTTGCTAATCTCTCCACTAACTAAAACCTAGATCTATGAAGATAAATTGATTGAACTCTATGCATATTAAAAGCCCTAGGGTAAGTAAATAATTCTTAAAGATTAGTCATGAATTGAGTTAAACTAGGTTTAGGGTATACTATTTATTAATTATTCTTGGTTTATACTTAGATGCATTGATGGTTTAACATAAAGTTAAGACTGTTTTTCTTAAACTATATTTTGGGACTTTAATAAACCAATGCTTAATTTTATCTAGTGTACTGTGAACAAGATTTAATTTCTTTCTAACTTTTCTTTCTTGGATTTGAAGTAACAATCTCTTACTTTTCTTTCTTGAATTTGAAGTAACAATCTAGGGTTAATCTTTATAGATTCAACATGATATTTATTCTTGATAGACTAGTGTTTGGCTGTGCTAGATGATTAGTTGGCTATGCTTGTTCTTTCTATTTAAAATATTTGCTTACAATCATAATTCTTTCTTTTACAAGCTAATTGTTAGAGAATTCGTTCCGAAAAACTTCCATCATATCCTTCCCTGTAGATCGACCCAGCTAGTCCTTGCTACGCGGTACATTGAGAAGAGACTAAGAACTTTCTAACTCTAACTCTTACTCTTAACTTTATTTTCAATACATTTTTCCCTTCTCAATCAAAATTTTGGCATCGTTGCCGGTAAGGGACGTTAAGTTTTCTTTTTTTTTTTAATTTACTTTAACGAATTAATCCCTTTTTCTTTTTTGTTTTGGTGTACAGAGGCTAATTATAGAAAACTAGGAGCTGCAGTGGACATATTGCTACTCTGTGCCTTTGTCCAAGAAGGTAGAGCATCAGAGCCCACAACTGTGAACTACTAACTGTAATCTCTTGCAGGTTGTTTTTTAGAGATTAGCTTTCTGAAGTTATAGTTTATCTGTTTAACTCAGTCTGTACATATTTCTAATCAACAGTAACTGGTTGCCTTGTAATGCTAAAAAATGTTTAGACTCTTGCATCTTAGGGCATCTGTTTATTTCGTTTCTTTACATTACTCTTGAAGAGTGCTGAGCAAAGGTATGTATGCATTGCATATAGTTTAGGAAACATATTTTGAGTAATTCATATTATTTGAATGTTACCTTTTCTTTATACTTGTACACTGAACTAAAATGACTAAGGTCATATCCTTAAATAAGATAAGGTGGGGAAGTCATTGTTGGCCCAGAGGCCTATCACTCTAGTTTTGATGATGATTAACTCATGTAGTTATAGTTTACTAATAATCTTGTATTTAAATAGTTTCAGTGATTGACTAAGATATTAGTGGGTGTTTGGCTTCAACAAAGGAGTTTTGAAGCTAACACAGGGTGATTTAAGAGCTCGAGCGTCAAGATCGCATCTAGCACTCGGTTGGAGTCAAACTCGTTGGGTCACGTTTGGATCGAGTCGGCTTGCAGACAAGAAGACTTCGATTTTTGTTTAGTTTATGTTTAGATCTTGTGTAAAGGTAGATAGTATTGATATGCTCAAGTTCACATACACACACAAGTTTAAAGTTTTTAGTTTTGGTTTTGGTTTCGGTTTAACTGGTTTTGGATTTCATGCCAAAACATATATATATATATATATATATATATATATATATATATATATATATATAATATGTATATTGGATTTTATCCATATACAATATGCTTCAAAGTAGTTTCAATATCATGTTTTTGTATTTACATGAGTTTTGGAGAAAACGGTTATCCATTTCAAAAATTTAAGTTTTTGGAAAATACCGATTTTGTGTTTAAGCCAAATTTCAATATCACAAAAATGGTTCAAATTATTTATAATATGTGTTGATTTTTGGTCACACATGTTCAATTAGTCTTTTTGTTATGTGTTTTCTTATATTCATAATAGTTCACATTTTTTAGGTTTGTGTATGTTCCTTGTCCACACACAAAGGAAGTGTTATGTGAATTTTTGATGGACTGTTTAATGGACTGGAATGTGGATACAAAACTATCCACAATCACATTGGATAATTGTTCAACCAATGATGCTATGATCCCCTTTGTGTTAGACAAATTGCAGCCTAATTCATTATTGTTGTCTGGGCAATTATTGCACATGCGCTGTTGTGCCCATATTTTAAATCTTGTTGTAAAAGATGGATTAGATATTATCAAAGAAGGGATAATAAAACTTCGAGAAAGTGTGGCATTTTGGACAGGAACACCGAAAAGAAGAGAAAAATTTGCTATTACTGCTAAACAAGTGGGTGTTACAGTTACTAAACAATTGAGTCTTGATTGTTTAACTAGGTGGAATTCTACTTTCTTGATGTTGCAAACAGCATTGATGTATGAAGATGTTTTCCGCCGGTTAAAACAACGTGATACTCAATTTAAGAATTATCCAAGCGATCAAGAATGGGAGTTTGCAAGAGAAGTTTGTGGGAGATTGAAATTATTTTATAGTGTCACAGAGATGTTTTCTGGGACAAAGTACCCCACTGCTAATATTTATTTTCCAAAAATTTGTGAGATTCGATTAGCATTGGTTGAGTGGCTTACTTGTCCAATTGACTGTGTGAGAAAAATGGTAAAAAATATGTTAGACAAGTTTAATAAATATTGGGATGTAATTCATGGTTTGATGGGAGTTGCAACTGTGTTAGATCCTAGATATAAGATGACTCTACTTGAGTACTACTTTCCAAAAGTTTATGGGAATGAAACATCTGATGCGCAAGTTGATAGAATTCGCCAACTTTGTTATGATTTGGTTCTTGAGTATCAATCTAGGGTCTCTTCGGATAGAAGATATGATGATTCCAATTTCACTCACTCAAATCTTACGACGTCTGGAGATGATGCATTGGCAGATTTTGATATGTATGTGAGGTCGAAGAAAAGAGCGAGAACTTCATATGTCAAGACGGAATTAGACCATTATTTAGAAGAAGAGGTTTTACCGAGGACTCCGGATTTTGATATTTTACTGTGGTGGAAGCAAAATGGGGTTAAATATCCAACATTGCAAGCAATTGCGAGAGATTTATTAGCCATTCCTGTATCCACTGTAGCCTCTGAGTCTGCTTTCAGTACAAGTGGTAGACTAGTGAGTTCCCGTCGTAGTAAGCTTCATCCAAAGACATTGGAGGCATTAATGTGTGCACAAAATTGGTTGTGGGCAGTCGAAAAAGGTAAATAATACATTTTTGTTATTTTCTTTTGTAACAAGTATGTGTCATTTATCTAATACATAATTTCATTACCTGGTATTTATTAATGAATGTTTTTTCTTTAGAAGAAGAATCAGCTGGCTCCCATGGTTATGCTACTATACATGAGGATATGGATAACGAAACGGATGAAAATGAGTCAGGTACATTTACTTAATTTTCTTATTTGATTTTTTTTTTCAAATAAGAAATTTTTTCTCCCATCTTTTTGAATGGTTAGTTGCAAAGGTATCATTTTTGTTATTTGTTGCATAAGTAATAGGTACAAATCAGTTTATTAATGTTTATGGTTGTGTACATACTCTATACTTGTTATTTGTTATTTTTACATACTTAAAGAATTGTCTTCACTTTCCTTTAGACCAACATGTTTCTCTAACCATCATAATGAGCATTTTTCATATTCTAATATGCTTATCTATTAGAGAATGTCATCAGATATGCTATAGTAACAATCATACAATATTCAGTTTTTTCAGTTGAACAACTTTAACCTGTATGTCACATTTTTGCTTTCTTAAGTTCTATTCAAGAGGCACAAACAGTATCCAAATGTCCCTTAAAAAAATGCTTTCATGGATTATGTTCACACATGCACAAACACAAAGAACAAACATATAATGAAACAAAACAAGTGCAAAAATACTCCTTGAAGTTCTCTTCAAGGGGGACAACAGCACAAACAGAAAAATAAGAAAGCAAAACCATACCATTCTTGATTCCAATAACATAAAATAGAATTCATTTGTAGGCACAACTGATTAACATCCCATTACAGTCTTCCAGCTCTAATGGCTACAAAAGACCTTTCTTTGTAGGCACTATTTTGGATTACATTATACTATCAGAGCTTAACACAGCTAAATGTTGCGCATAGCTCTTTAATGTCAACTCTGGTGCAATTAATCCCAAGAAATCATCGACAGATCACTACTGTGAATGGAGATGTAACTGCTTTACGAGCCCTGCCGCACTCAGCTTCAAGAACATTACTTTGTTGTGCATGGTCATTTTCACCAGATGAAGCTTCGATTGCTTTAATCCCCACCAGCAAGGTAGGCTGTTTCAGAAAGAGAGAGATAAGATATCTTCTTGTCCATGATATCAACCACAGATTTTCTGACCTTCACTTGGTGAATATTGAGTCAAGCAATCTGTTTCATATGCAAGTAATAAGTTCTCTTTCTGGATTTTTTTGGAAACAGAATGAGATTCATTAGCCCTACATGTTCCTTTATTATGTGTGTGTGATTATCATCAAAAGCTTGCTTATTGAAGTGGGAATGATGTAAAATTATTGTTTTAGAGAAAGAACTAGTTATTTAACTCCTTTTTCGAGCTTACCTTGTTTGAAAACAGCCATATCCTACTTTTTCAAAGTTGTACACTGGCCAGTAGACTATCAGGTGGACATATCTGATGATCAACTATCTTATTTTTACTTTGATTTTAAATTCAGTGTTTTAATCTTAAGCATTTTGGTTATTGGCAGGTACCTCTGAGCTAATATAGCTAAGACTATGTCTCTAGCATGTCTACAGGTTTAACATTCATATGTCTCAATATGTCTAATTTGGTGGATGGTGCGGGATAAATGCTTATATGTCTCTAATATGTCTACAGGTTTAACATGCACGGATGATATGCTGTCAAAATCAGATTTGGACATTTAAAGGGACTCTTCTATATGTAGTTCTAAATTAGTAATTTTTAATGTTAAAACTTTCTGTGATGTAAACATTTTATGATTTGAACTAGTTTCACCTGGTTGAATCTCTTTTAATTGCTAGTTTGACTTGAGAAATGTTATATTATGATTATAAGTTGTAATGATAATGTTTCAAACTTTGATGTTGCTACTCTAGAGGGCTAATGCAAGCTGTTCATATTGTGTTTCTCAACTCAAATGAATATTTTAATAATATTAGCTTGCGTGGACGCTTTAAAGTATCTCATAACATTATGTGTTTAGCTTTATTCTTGCAATGCTTACAACAATTTGATTGCTGGCTCTTTTTTTTGGTGAAGTATATTTGATTTTGACTTCAAAATTAGGTGCAAACAATGTGACATGATTGTTTGAGCTCTGTACACGATTTCGGGTCGGGTCGGGTCGGGTCGGGTATTTTTATTACCCGTCGGGGCGGGGATGGGGGTGATTGTGAATACCCAACGGGGTCAGGGACGGGGACGGGGCAGGTTTTGGGATTTCGGGTACGGGGACGGGGTGTTCAATACCCGGCCCCGACCCGCCCCGTTGCCATCCCTACCAAGAGAGCTTCAAATAGCACCTCAACTCTTATTTAGAGAAATTTAGAGGAGATAGTCCAGAGCCCTTCACCAGGAATTCGGCTACACTCTTTGGTTACACTAAGTGTGTTGCATTTTGTTTTTAATTCCACATCATTTATCATTAGATTAGCCATACACCTATTAACCCCCCTCTAGGTGTACTTTCAATTGGTATCAGAGCGTACGCTCCTGATATTAGGTTTAACTACCTAGGAGTGAGATCTTGGTTTACTAATCTATATTTACATTTGCACACATATAGTTTACACTCATGGACTTCATGACCCCTTCTATGTTTGATATTTCTAACATCGATGTATGGAAGCTTAAGATGCGTATGTACCTAAAAATCTTAAGAATGCATGTATACCTTGCTACTACCAAGAAGTCTTATCTTGATAATAGCAAGCATATTGAGGCCAATGCACAAGCCCTAATGGCACTTATAAGCACTCTTAGCAAAGATTATCTTATGACTGTTTCTCATTGCGATTCCGCTTTTGCAGTGTGGAACACTTTGACCTCTCCAAAGCTTCAAACGCCAAACGATGTGGAGGAGGAATCTAGTGGAGATGTGTCCGACCAACCTTGCTACATGGTCCAAGGGAATGACTCCCTTGAGGTAAACTCGGACATCCATCTAGATGATTGTGTTGTTGGCCCAGAGGCCCTTCACTCTAGTTTTGATGATGATTAACTCATGTAGGTATAGTTTACTAATAATTTTATGATATTTAGTTTCAGATATTTGATCAAGATATTAGTAGGTGATTAGCTTCAACAAAGGTGTTTTGGAGCTTTCACATGGTGATTCAAGAGCTCGAGCGTCAAGATCGCATATGGCACTTGGTTGGAGTCAAGCTCATTGGATCGCGTTTGGATCGAGTCGGCTTGAAGAAAAGAAGACCTCGGTTTGTTTAGTTTAAGATTTTGTTTAGATCATGTGTAAAGATTAGATAGTGTTGATATGCTCAAGTTCACAATACACACACAGGTTTTTAGTTTACTAGTTTATTTGATTTTCGGTTTAACCGGTTTCAGAATTCATGTCAAAAACATAGATAGATATCTTTTCATGTATATTGGATTCTATCTGAAAGTACACCTAGAGGGGGGTGAATAGGTGTAAGGCTAATTTAAGACAAATAATGCGAAATTAAAAACTTAATTGCAACACACTTAGTGTTATCAAAGAGTGTAGTAGAATTTCCGGTGAAGGGCTCTGGACTAACTCCTCTTGATTCCTCTGAATAGGAGTTGAGTTGCTATATGAAGCTCTCTTGGTTAAACACAAGTATGGCACACAATAAAACCAAGCATGTATATATGATTTGACAATATGATGCAAAGCACAATGTAAGAGAGAGAGAGTTAGAGAAAGTGGATCAATCGCAAACACACGGATATGTTTCAAGGTTCGAGCACACAGCTCAACGTCCCCGCCTTCACACAGAAGGATTTCCACTAACTCGTCCACACAGGACTTCCCACGCAGGGAACCTCCACTGAGGATTTGGGGAAATACAACCGGGAGTACATAACTCCTCTCTCCAACAAATACAACCTCTACACTTAGAGATAAGGCACAAAACAAACAATAATCAACCTCACAAATGAGGGATAGGCACAAAGCCACTCAAACACAATCACCTCACACTTGAGGGATTCCAGCACAATCTCCACCTCTCACTAGAGGGAGCCAAACACCACTTCCATAATCACCTCACATTTGAGAGATATCAACACTATCACCTCTCACTAGAGGGATATTACAAAGATGGAAGGTTTACAACTTGGTGATCTATCTCAACCACAAACCAAATCTTTCTCACAAAACAAAGATCCTATAGATAAGATAGATAGATAACTCAAGTGTGAGAAAATCAAGGTGTTTGGAAATCAAATAACAAAGAAAAATACTTGAGAAAATAACTTAAATTTGATAGAAATGAAGAACAAGACAAATATCCCAAATTTCTATTTTCTTTGATTTTTCCAACCCTTGAAAAACAAATAAAGATCAAATCTTTTGGCTTAAAAACTTTTTTGAAAACTTATATTAAAACACTAGAGAAGATAGAAATTTTATCACATCAAATTCTTGTTGAAAACAACCAAGAAATGGGGTATTTATACCCTCATTTCAAATCTGCCCGTTGGCAGCTGAAAAGGGCCAATTTGCCCTTCCAGTCGACCGGGCGGTCGACCGGGCCAGATCCAGAGAGCAACGGCTCTCTGTCCGGTCGACCCCCCGGTCGACCGAAGCTGGATACAGAGAGCAGACTCTCTGTCCGGTCGACCGCCCAGTCGACCGGAGGCTTTTCCAGAGAGCAGAGCTCTCTGGCGGTCGACTGGGTCGGTCGACCGACCTCGCCAGCTTGGCTGCGTGCACGCTCTGTGCACGTCGGTCGACCGGCCCGGTCGACCGCTCACTGCTACGGTCGACCGGTCCGGTCGATCGGCAGCTAGCCAGTCTGACATTTTGGGACTTAAAAACTTAAGTTTTTATTATCAATTAAATCCCATAAAGCCACATAAATTTCACAAAAATTAGTTCTTATCATATCTTTGAAATACAAACATGTTTGAGTAAAAATCAAAACATGTTACAAACATTTTGAACCATTTTTTTGACTTGGAAAATTTGCCTTAAACCAAAAACTGTATTTTTCAAAACTTGAATTTTTGAAATGGAAATCCGATTTTCCAAAACACATGTAAATACAAAAACATGATATTTAAATAACTTTTAAGCATGTTGTATATGGATAGAATCTAATATACATGAAATATAGTATATCTATGTTTTTGACATTAAATCCAAACATAAGTTTTGTTTAAATACAAAACTCCAAACTCATGAAGTAAACTATCAAAATAAGTTTTTCTAAATAGATGAAGCATATATGTATATAGATCAAATCTAATATACATTAAACCATGTAAACTTATTTTGATTCTATCTATTCATGAAAACCAAGATCGGTTAAACCGAAAACCAAAACATGAAACGTGTGTGTGTTGTGAACTTGAGCATATCACACTATCTAATCTTTACATGAGATCTAAACAAACTAAACACAAACAGAAGTCTTCTTATAGAATGCCGTCTCCAAGTTGACTCGATCCAAACGCGATCCAGCGAGCTTGACTCCAACCGAGTGCTAGATATGAACTTGACGCTCGAGCTCTTGAATCACCATGTGAAAGCTCCAAAACACCTTGTTAAAGCTAATCACCTACTAATATCTTGATCAAATATCTGAAACTAAATATCACAATATTATTAGTAAACTATAACTACATGAGTTAATCATCATCAAAACTAGAGTGGAAGGCCTCTGAGCCAACAATCTCCCTCTTTTTGATGATGACAAAACTTATGGAGTTATATATGCATGGATTAAAGTTAAGCTTCAAAGAAGCTCCCCCTTAACTCATGCATAGCAATAAACATAATAAATATGCAATGAATACTCAACATATATATGCATAAACATGATATTTGATACCAATGAAGTATACATGTTCTTGATACCAAATATTAAAATAAACATGTTACAAAAACTCTTGATACCAACAAAGCAATAAAATATGCTCTTGATACCAATATCAAAAAAATGCTCTTGATATCAATTGAAAGAAATATGAATATATAAAAACATGATATCATCTAAACACATATGCATATAAAACTCTAAAATATCTCTCCCCCTTTTTATCAATTCATCAACAAAGGGGTACAAGCAATAAAAAAACATAGATAACATTTTTCTATTTTTGCATAAAGCAAAACAATATGATACCAATTGAAAAAATATATCAATCTAGCATGGAGGCATACATCAAAACATCATGGTACCAATTTATGATACCTATTAAAAGATAAACTAAACCTTTTGAAAATACAAACAAAAATTTTGATACCAATAGAAAGATATAAACATATAGGTAATCTTGATACCAATTGAAAATATTTTACACTTTTGATACCAATATGAAAAACATAAACCAATCCCTTTTAGTTAAACACTAAAATCATTTAGCAATAAAGATACCAAATAGAAAATAATATCAATTTAATATTCTTGATACCAATATTGAAAATGAAACATATATCTCATTGAAATTATTATTTATTATCAATTGAAAAGATTTTTCATTAGGAGCGTAGGATACCAATTAAAAAAAATCAATATCATTTTTCAACATAAAGAGTGGGAGTAAAATACCAATAGTAAACAAAACCGATTGAAAGGTAAAATATGAATTTTCTCCCCTTTATGAAATACCAAAAAAATGATGCATAAGCTTGTATAAGATACCAATTGAAAAATAATTGTCATTAAGGAATCAAGCTTAGCATGGCAAAATTTGTGCTCAAAGATATAGAGATATAGTTAGCACAATTAAAATACATATATATGTATGGAAAATTAAATACCAATCGAAATTGATACTATTTGAAATTGAAGCATACATATATAAAGACATATATGAGTATACAAAAAAAATAGATGTCAATAGCGATACCAATTGAAAAGATACAATGATACCAATTGAAACTATAATGAGGATAAAGTGTATAACTCATACTCCCTACCACCCATTCATGCACATGTTTAAATTGATTTTCAATATGAGCATACAAGGCATGGTCGCCCAACCAACCGCCCTTAGATGGATAGGGGTTTTCAAAAATATGTTTAAAAATAAGTTTAGCATATATGAAAACTCTACCATATGAAGAATACGAACTAGTTTTATGAAAAACTTGAAAATTAGTACGAAATCCTTCAAGCAAGGAATTAAAAAAATGTATTTCATGAAAAACATGTAAGTCACACGATCATCAACACTCAAAATTTATAAAGCACATATCATACTCATGAAAACAAAATCATGAGAAAACATTAAGTAAAGTGAGTGTATAAGAGTTATGTGAAAAACATAATCATGAAAATGGGCAATTAAGCTCATATGATATTCCTTTATGAACGAAAACACGAAAATCATCAAAACTAAGAATCCTTCAAGGTATATGTATGTTTTGTACAAACTAGAATATACATACATATCCAAACATGAACGAGTCCACAAAAGTATATGCATGAAGGAAAGTGGCTCAAGGATGTATATGTATAACTAATAGTTTAGACAAGATAGACATATACATGAAGTTTAAACACAAACATGAAAACATGTCCAAAAATAGAGAATACAAGTCAAAATGCGTGAATCATCAAAAACTAGGCTATACTAGTACATCTAATGGGTACAAATGAGCATTTAGGCACAAACATATAAAAATCTATTTGTGGCTCATTAGTTGTACAAGTATATATCTAAGTTTTAATGAAAACTAACATCTAAATATGTAATCAAATCATGAAACATAAAACGAAAAATAAATCAATAAGATCATTATGTAAATGCACATGTATTAAAACTAGGACATACACAATAGTTAAACTAAAGTGAGTACACAAAAATAATGATCCATATAAATATGGGTGTATCTCAAATACTATGCATGATGTCATAGGTCTAATTATCATGGCATATGGCATAATGAATCAATAAAACATGACATACTAAAAATCAATGACATGAGAAGCATGTAAACTAAATGGGAGTTAGAGATCGTTACCAAAACCAATAAGGCACATCTCCATATCTCCAAACCATGGTGGTCCTTCCACCAAACTCCCCTTGAAAGTGATGCATCCAAAATAGTTTCCGTTTAGTTCGGAACGCATCCACCTCAAGGCACCATCACTCTCATGTCAAGTGAGAGCCCACACCTACATCAAATAGAATAGGAGTGGTCTTTGGTACCCATACTCTTTTGGGTCCATGGGGGTTAGCTCCTTTCCTAACCCAAACAAACTTATTTGCTAAATTTACATCATGTAGCCTATCATAACAAAATTTAGCAAGGTGACCCTTACGTCCACAATGTGTACATGTGTACACATGAGCATACATAGTGTTATGAGTGTGAACGTGGGAAGCATGTATATGCCGTGGTTTGTGTGCATGCATAGATAGAACTTGTTTCTTTTGAAACATAGATTCCAAACGTGTGTGGTTCAAAGCACATTGGCTCAAAGTGGAGCCCAAACAATCAACACTCTTCTTTAACAAACATATATCGTTTTCAATTAAGGAAGAAGAAGAGGTGCATGCAAAGGTAAGCTAGAAGGTGAAGCTACACTAGCATGGCAAACATGAGAATCTCTATCATTTTTCAAAGAAATATTTTTCTTAGAAACCAAATCCAAATCCTTTGAAATAGAAATAATTTTTTTTTCAAAGAATCATTTTCTTTTAAAACAAAAACAAGTTTTGAAGATAGAACTTTATTTTTCTTCAAAACATTTTCACAATCATTTTTACTTTTTAGAATCTTGTTTTCATTTAGGGCAAGATCAAGCTTAGATTTCAATGAATCCCTTTCATTAGAAATCTCATCTCTTTCTTGCAAAACAATATCAAATTTTGAAGACAAGTCCTTATTTTCTTTAGTTAACTTACAAGTTTTCTTTTTCAAAACTTTATATTTTTCTAAGAGGTTCTCACAAACAATAGATAACTCTTCATTCAATGCATCGGCATCCATACTATCAAGATCATCAGAAGAAGAGCTAGAACTATCTAGTTGAGTATCCGAATGTATCTCAAGGGAGTCATTTCCTTGGACCATGTAGCAACGTTGTTCGGATTCATCCTTACTAGATTCCTTCTCCATTATGTTGGGCGTTTGAAGCTCGGAGGAGGTCAAAGTGTTCCACACTGCAAAAGCGGAATCACAATGAGAAACCAACATAAGATATTCTTTGTTAAGCGTGCTTCTAAGTGTCGTTAGGGCTTGTGCATTGGCCTCTATATGCTTGCTAATACCAAGATAGGATTTCTTGGTAGCGGTAAGGAAAACATGCAAACCTAGGATTTTTAGATACATACTCATCCTAAATTTCCACATGTCAATGTTGGAAACATCAAACATGGGAGGGGTCAAGCAATCCATGAGTGTATGGATAAAAAAGTGTGCAAATGCAAATCTAAATTAGCAACCAAGATCACACTCCTAGGTGGTTAAACCTAATATCAGGAGCGTAGGCTCTGATACCAATTGAAAGTACACCTAGAGGGGGTGAATAGGTGTAAGGCTAATCTAATACAAATAATGCGGAATTACAAACTTAATTGCAACACACTTAGTGTAACCAACGAGTGTAGCCGAATTCCCAGTGAAGGGCTCTGGACTAACTCCTCTTAATTCCTCTAAATAAGAATTGATGTGCTATATAAAGCTCTCTTGGTTAAACACAAGTATGGCACACAATCAAACCAAGCATGTATATATGATATGACAATATGATGTAATGCACAATGTAAGAGAGAGAGTTAGAGAAAGTGGATCAATCGCAAACACACGGATATGTTTCGAGGTTCGAGCACACAGCTCTACGTCCTCGCCTTCACACAAGGATTTTCACTAACTCGTCCACACAGGGCTTTCCACACAGGGAACCTCCACTGAGGATTTAGCTAAATACAACCGGGAGTACACAACTCCTCTCTCCAACAAATACAACCTCTACACTTAGAGGCAAGGCACAAAGCCAAACAATAATAACCTCACAAATGAGGTATAGCACAAAGCCACTCAAACACAATCACCTCACACTTAAGGGATTCCAACACAATCTCCACCTCTCACTAGAGGGAGCCAAACACCACTTCCACAATCACCTCATACTTGAGGGATATCAACACTATCACCTCTCACTAGAGGGATATCACAAAGATGGAAGGTTTACAACTTGGTGGTCTATCTCAACCACAAACCAAATCTTTCTCACAAAACAAAGATCCTATAGATAGGATAGATAGATAGCTCAAGTATGAGAAAATCAAGGTGTTTGGAAATCAAATAACAAAGAAAATACTTGGGAAAATAACTTGAATTTGATAGAAATGAAGAACAAGACAAATATCCCAAATTTTTATTTTCTTTGATTTTCCAACCCTTGAAAAACAAATAAAGATCAAATATTTTGGCTTAAAAACTCTTTTGAAAACTTGAATTAAAACACTAGAGAAGATAGAAATTTTAGCTCATCAAATTCTTGTTGAAAACAACCAATAAATGGGGTATTTATACCCCCATTTCAAATCTGCCCGTTGGCAGCTGAAAAGGGCCAATTTGCCCTTTCGGTCGACCGGCCAACGGTCAAATTTTTTACCGTTGAGCCCTCCGGTCGACTGCCCGGTCGACCGGGCCAGATCTATAGAGCAACGGCTCTCAGCCGGTCGACCGCCCGATCTACCGGAGCTGGATACAGAGAGCAGACTCTCTGTCGGTCGACCGCCCAGTCGACCGGAGGCTTTTCTAGAGAGCAGAGCTCTCTGGCAGTCGACCGGGTCGGTCGACCGGCCTCCCCAGATTGGCTGCCTGCACGCTCTGTGTGCGTCGGTTGACCAGCCTGGTCGACCGCTCACTGCTACGGTCGACCAGTCCGGTCGACCGTCAGCCAGCCAGTCAAACATTTTGGGACTTAAAAACTTAGGTTTTTATTATCAATTAAATCCAATAAAATCACATAAATTCCATAAAATTAGTTCTTATCATATCTTTGAAATACAAACATGTTTGAGTAAAAATCAAAATATGTTACAAACATTTTGAACCATTTTTGTGACTTAGAAAATTTGCCTTCAACCAAAAATTGTATTTTCCAAAACTTGAATTTTTGAAATGGAAATCCGATTTTTTTCAAAACACATGTAAATACAAAAACATGATATTTAAACAACTTTTAAGCATGTTGTATATGGATAGAATCCAATATACATGAAATATAGTATATCTATGTTTTTGACATTAAATCCAAAAATAAGTTTTGTTTAAATACAAAACTCTAAACTCATGAAGTAGACTATCAAAATAAGTTTTTCTAAATAGATGAAGCATATATGTATATAGATCAAATCTAATATACATTAAATCATGTAAACTTGTTTGATTCTATCTATTCATGAAAACCAAGATCGGTTTAACCGAAAATCAAAATATGAAACTTGTGTGTGTTGTGAACTTGAGCATATCACACTATCTAATCTTTACATGAGATCTAAACAAACTAAACACAAACCGAAGTCTTCTTGTAGAACGCCGTCTCCAAGTCGACTCGATCCAAACGCGATCCAGCGAGCTTGACTCCAACCGAGTGCTAGATATGAACTTGACGCTCGAGCTCTTGAATCACCATGTGAAAGCTCCAAAATACCTTTGTTGAAGCTAATCATCTACTAATATCTTGATCAAATATTTGAAACTAAATATCACAAGATTATTAGTAAGCTATAACTATATGAGTTAATCATCATCAAAACTAGAGTGGAAGGCCTTTGGGCCAACACTATCCATATATAATATGCTTCAAAGTTGTTTTAATATCATGTTTTTGTATTTACATGAGTTTTGGAGAAAACGGTTTTCCATTTCAAAAATTCAAGTTTTGAAAAATACGGATTTTGGTTTATGACAAAATTTTAATATCACAAAAATGGTTCAAATTGTTTATAATATGTGATGAATTTTTATCACACATATTTTTATTTCAAAGATATAATAAGAACATATTTTTGTGAAATTTATGTGTATTTTATGAGAATTTTTTAAAAGGCAAAAAGACAAGTTTTCAATCCCTTAAAAGTTTGACCTGGCTGTCTGCCGGTCGACCGGACCGGTCGATCGAGCCAGAAGTCGGTCGACCGGTCAGGTCGACCGACGTGCACAGACGTGTACGCAACCATGGGCTTGTGGGCCGGTCGACCGGGTGGTCGACCGTCCGAGGTTCTGCTCTCTAGAAATGGCCCCAGTCGACTGGCCGGTCGACCGGTTAGAGCTCTGCTCTTTGTATCCAGTTCTGGTCGACGGGCGGTCGACCGACCAGAGAGCCGTTGCTCTCTGGTTCCAGGCCCGGTCGACCGGTGGCACAACGGTCACAAAAATGGTGGACCGGCCGGTCGACCGGAAGGGCATTTCTGCCCTTTCCTAGCTGCCAACGGGCAGATTTGTTTTGGGGCTATATATACCCCATTCTTGAGTTGTTTTCACTAAGAATTTCAAGAGCAAAATTTTCAATCTTTCAACTTATTTATTAAAGAGTTTTGTGCCAAAAGATTTGATCTTTATTTGTTTTTAAAAGGGTTAGAAAAATCAAGAAAAGGAGAAGTCTTTGGGATTAGTTTTTAATCATCATTTCTATAGCTATTCTGGAAGTTTTCCCAAGAGTTTTTCTTTGTGTTTTTGATTTTCAAACTCTTTGTTTTTTTCACACTTGAGCTATCATATCTATCCTATCTATAGGATCTTGTTTTAAGTGAGAAAAAGTTATTTGTGGTCTTTGTGATCACCTAAGTATTGTAACCTTCCATACTTTGTGATATCCCTCTAATGAGAGGTGATTGTGTTGGTATCTTCTAGTGAGAGGTGATTGTAGAAGTTGTGTTTCCCTCTTAGTGAAGAGGTGGAGTTGTGACTTTGTGCCTTATCCCTCAAGTGTGAGGTTGATATTTGTTTGGCTAAGTGCCCATCCCTCTAAGTGTAGAGGTGATTGAATTTGTTGGTATCCCTCTAGTGAGAGGTTGATCTTGTGTGGCTTTGTGCCTAACCTCTAGTGAGAGATTGTATTGTTGAGAGAGGAGTTCTGTACTCCTAAGTTGTGCTTGCCCAAATCCTCAGTGGAGGTTCCCTGTGTGGGAAGTCCTGTGTGGACGCTATAGTGGAAATCCTTTTGTGTGAAGGCGGAGACGTAGAGCTGGGTGCTCGAACCTCGAAACATATTCTTGTGTTTGCGTTTGATCCACTATCTCTTAACTTTCTCTCTCTCTCTCTCTCATTGTGCATTGCATCATATTATTCATATCATTTATATATGCTTGGGTTTGATTGTGTGCCTTACTTGTGTTAAACTAAGAGAGCTTCATATAGCACCTCAACTCTTATTTAGAGGAATTTAGAGGAGATAGTCCAGAGCCCTTCAACCGGATTCGGCTACACTCTTTGGTTATACTAAGTGTGTTGCAATTGTTTTTAAATTCTGCATTATTTATCACTAGATTAGCCATACACCTATTCACCCCCCTCTAGGTGTACTTTCAATTGTATCAGAGCCTACGCTCCTGCTATTAGGTTTAACCACCTAGGAGTGAGATCTTGGCTAGCTAATCTAGATTTGCTTTTGCACACGTATTTGTTTACACACACTCATGGCTTCATGACCCCTCCCATGTATGATAGTTCCAACATTGTTGTTTGGAAAGCTAGGATGTCCATGTGCCTTAAAATCCTAGGTTTGCATGTTTTCCTTGCCGCTACCAAGAAATCCTATCTTGGTAATAGAAAGCCTATAGAGGCCAATCCACAAGCCCTAATGGCACTTAGGAGCACTTTTAGCAAAGAATATTTGTGTATGGTTTCTCATTGTGATTCTACTTTTGCAGTATGGAACACTTTGACCTCTCTCAAGCTTCAAACGTCAAACATTATGCAGGAGGAATCTAGTGGAGGAGAATCCGATCAACATTGCTACATTGTCCAAGGGAATGACTCCCTTGAGGTAAACTTGGATACTCAACTAGATGATAGTCTAGTTCTTCCGGCGATGATTTTGTTAATGCCGATGCTTTAAATGAAGAAACTATCCATTGTATGTGAAAAATTATTAGAATAATATAAAACTTTGAAAAAGAAAAGTTTTGGACTTAATAAAGAAAATAAAGATTTAGTTTCAAAACTTGATTTGATTTTGCAAGAGAAGGTTGAGATTTCAAATGAACGTGACTCTTTGAAATCCCAACTTGAAATTGCTCTAAATGAATAACAAAATTTTGAAAAATAAAAATGATTGTGATATTGTTTTGAAGAAAAATGAGGCTTTAACTTCAAAACTTAATTTTGTTTTAAAAGAAAATGACTCTTTGAAAAATAAAATTGCTTCTATTTCAAAAGAGGTAGATTTGGTTTCAAAGAAAAATATTTCTTTAAAAAATGATATTGACTCACATGTTTATCATTCTAGTGTAGCTTCATCATCTAACATACCTATTGCATGCTCTACTTTATCTTCAAGCATTAAAAATGATATTTGTGTATTGAAGAAAAGTGTTGAATGTTTGGGCTCCACTTTGAGCCAATGTGCCATGAACCACACACGTTTGGAATTCATATTTCGCAAGAAACAAGTTTCACCTATGCATGCACACAAACCACGGCATACACATGCTTCTCACGTTCACACTCACAACACCATGTAGCTCATGTGTACACTTGTACGCATTGTGGATGTAAGGGCCACCTTACAAAATTTTGTTTTGATAGAATACATGATTCGAATTTTGCAAACAAATGTGTTTGGGTTAGGAAAGGAGCTAACCCCCATGGACCCAAAAGAGTATGGGTACCAAAATTCACTCCTATTGTATTTGATGTAGGTGTGGGCTCTCACTTAACATGAGAGTGTTGGTGCCTTGAGGTGAATGCGTTCCGAGCTAAACGGTGACATTTTTGGATGCACCACTTTCAAGGGGAGTTTAGTTGGAGTACCACCTTGGTTTGGAGACATAGAGATGTGCCCTAATGGTTTTGGTAACGATCTCTAACTCCTATTTATATTTACATGCTTTCATATTATTGATTTTTAGCATGTTTTAATTATTATGTTAAAATGCCATGATTAGACATGTGATATACATATGCAGTAATTTTGAGATACACCGATGTTCTATATGGATTTATATTATTGTGTTCTCACTTTAGTTTAGCTATATTGTATATCCTAGTCTAAGACATATGCATTTACTTAATGATCATATTGGTTTATTTTTGTTTTATGCTTCATGGTTTTTGATTACATGTTTAGATGTAAGTTTCATTAAAACTTGAGTATATATTTGTACAACTAGTGAGCCACAAATAGATTATTATATGTTTGTTCTTAATTGCTCATTTGTACTTATTAGATGTACTAGTATAGCCTAGTTTTGATGATTAATGCATTTCAACTTGTATTCCTTATTTTTGGATTTGTTTTTATGATAACATATTAACTTCACGTATATGTAAATTTTGCCAAAACTTTAAGATATACATGTATAACCCTGAGTCATTTCCTTTTCTGCAAATTCTTTGTGGACTCATTTGTGTTTGGATATGTATGTATACTTCTAGTTTAGACAAAACATACATATGCCTTGAAGTTAGTATTATTTGTTGAAAATTAAATTTTCATGTTTTTCATGTTCATAGAAAAATTTCATATTGAACCTTAATGCCTCATTCCATGATTTTGTTGATTACATGACTTTGTACACTCACATTATTGGATGTTTACTGATTAGTACACAAAAGTGCATATTTTACATCATAACTTCCATGCATAATACAAATAAATAAGTGATTTTTACTCCTCTTCTCTACTTATTTGCAGGTACACAATTAATGGAGAGATATTCAAATAATCACTTAATTAACACTAATTAAGTGATTAATTAAAAGATAAAGGATAAAGCCAAATCTCAATCCAGATCTAGAGAGATCCGCGCAACAAACAGAGAATCCAAGTGGTCCACGTGGATAAACCACTTCCCAACTGATCTCCACCAGAAAGATCCGATCCAAAGGCCACGAGATTGCCGCGGGGCGCGGCAAGGGGCGCGGCAATCTTAGGGTTGTTAAGCCCCGGATTTTGTGGCAACAACCTACTCTCCAGAAGCTTCTCCAATCTGCTATAAATACTGCATCATCACCTGCGAGCTGGGACTGATCAGAGAAGAGAGAGAGATTAGTGAATAGTTTGTAATTTTGCTAGGTTTTGTTTAGGATTTTTTAGCTCTCTATGATCTTCTCCTCCCTAGATTTCATTGCAAGAGAGAGTTGTAAGAGAGAGAGAGCTTGTATCATCAAGAAGTGACACTTGGAGCTATACAAGGATTGATCCATTCTCTACTTCTCTACTTGAGCTTGATTCTAGTTTACTTGCTTTATTACTTGCTTTGTTTACTTCTTGCAATTTACTTCATGCTTTCTTATGGCTTGTTGTAGCTAAATTCTTATCCATGTACTAGTTTACCACTAGCTTAGCTTACTTCACTAACTCATGGGTGATTGCCTTTGTTAATCTTGCAAGTTGTATGATCTTCTCTTCTCCGACAGTTAAACCACCGTCTACCAAGTGAGAAAGTAATTAGGTCAACACGCGAGACGAATCCTAAGCCGATGGAGTGACAACATTAGGCACGCATTCGCTATCAAGGAGTCTAGTAAGTCTTGGCAAGCTAGCAAGGTAAGCTAGTCATGGATCTATTCTTTCTTTAAGTTTTCTTTCCTTTCTTGTGAATACCACATCCACTTCTTGATTTCTTTTCCCACGACTTTTCCACCATGAACATATCCATCTTCTTTAGTTTCTTTTACACTTGATTCACTAAGTTTATAAGCAAGAGAAGAATACTCGTTTGTTCACTTCACTACCACACGTAAAGCTTCCATCGCGAGCTCTCCTGAGATCCGACTCGGTATAGCCCTATGCTATAGCGGAGACAAGAAAGGGTACATCGAATACATTTGCTACATAATAAGTACACCTTCTCCGTCTAAAAAAAATGGCGCCGTTGCCGGGGAGAGCGACGTTATTTTTGTTGTAAAGTGAAGTACTAAACGATTCTTCTTCTCTGTTTGCAGGTTACAGGTCAAGAAACAGGAAAATCTTTGTTGCAGTTACATATAAGTGGACCTGGGCCTCTGCTGAAGAAAGCAGAGCCCAGGATCCCTCTAGAGTGCCGCGGATCCACAAGCTTTGCCGTGGAAAACGCGGCACAAAAGAGCTCACTTCTGACAAAATTTTTGCAGGGGCTTCTGCTCTGCAAGATACAACTGCTTCTATACTTGATTTCCTGTATACTTCACTGTATTCCTGTTAATTAATACAACAGTAAAAATTGGTTGATAATTGCTAAAAATTGTTTAGACACTTGCATTTTAGGCACGTGTCTTTCAATTCTTTACTTTTACTGTTGAAGAGTGCGTGGAGGCAAGGTACGTGTTTGCATTGCATTTAGACTAGGACAAACTCTTGCTTGATTTTCTTGCTTTGAGTGTATCCTAGCTATATTTCTTGTACACTTGCACAATTCAAATTTAAGGGCATACCCGTAAATAAGATAAGGTGGGGGAGGTCATTACCCTTTCCTTAGCCCGAAAACCACAACCCAAGCACTCACTAACCCAAGCCTCTAATTTAATAAAAAGTAGACGTTGGCCCTAGGGACATCTCGGACTCAACTAGGAGATTATCCTAAGGGGGAAAAGTGTTGGAATTTAACTCTTGCAAAATCAGTGTCTAGGAAAGGGGTTGAGGGCCGAAAGCCCGAAGGTTGCTGGTTACTTAATTAAGGAACGTCTCCGGACGGAAAACCTCCCACCAACCTTACCCTTCCCTGGCTGATTAGCTTGTGGTTAGAGTCTACACTGAACCTCCCGTGGACGGTCTATCAGTTAGGAGTCGTCTAGGTCTAAGTCTACACTAACTTAGGTTAGAATTTTTTCTTTTCTTTTCTTCTTTTGTTTGTTTGTTTGTTTGTTTGATTTTTGTTTGTGATTGTGTGATATGGCTTACAATTACAATTCTTTCCATCCATATGTCACACACACTCCATATTCGGATAATTCCAACCCGGTGTTTTATAATATGCACCAACCACATACACCGGGTTGGCCTTATCCGAATCAATATGACCCATACACCCCATCTAATGATTATAATGTCCAAAATAATTTCAACTCTTCATCGAGTCATTGGGGATTCACTTACCCCGAGTCAAATTTTCAAAATCCTTGTCCATCATATCCACCAAGTCCACAATATTCACAAGATTCATTTCCCGATTCCGCTTCATATACTCCTTTTTCTGAACCATTTGAAGAAAAATCTGAGTTACTAAGGAGTTTAGAAGCCAATTTACAGAGAGCTGAGCATACACTTCCAGAACCATTTGCCTCTCCAATTCCACCATATTTTCAAGAGTCTTACTCACTTCCACCTTTTCCTAATGAACAACCATTTGTCATGGAAACGAGTAAAGATCTCTTGTGTGAGTCCACTCTTCCATCACCACACATTTTTGACTCACACTATTCACAAACTTTCCAAAGTCAAGATTCCTATACTCCCATTCTAGAACAATCATTTGAAGATACATCAATTCTAGAAAAGAGTATAGACATCTTGCAAGAGTCTATGTTACAATATCAAAAATCACATGCCAAGTCTATCAATAGTGTGAAAGAACAATTGGATAACCTTCTTAGGAAAGAGGAAACTCTATCCTATCAACATTTGACTAATCCAGTTATACCACACTCTATTGATATGACTCAAGACTCTTGTCATCTTGGAAATCCAGATTCAATTTCAGCACATTCACCTGAACTTGTCCAAACTTCAGATCCAATTGATACATTGGCAAGTTTTTCATTTCCTAAACTTGAACTTGTCCAAAATTCAAATCCTGTTGACATTTTGGCAAGTTTCTCATTTCCTAAAAATGAACTTGTCCACACTTCTGATCCAATTGACAATTTGGCAAGTTTTCCTTTTTCTGAAATTGAACTGGAACATGATTTTGATCCTGAACTTCCACTTGATGATTCCATATTACTTCCTGATTCAATCATGACTTCCATATCTTCACATAATTTCACTTCATTTCCCGAGTCAGTATTGGATCCATTTCCTATCCATTGTGAAATTGAATCACAATCTTTTATGATCACATAGAACTTGGCCAATTCCATACTTCTGAAAATCCCATTGATAAATTGGCAAGTTCTCCACATTTTATTGAATTACATGAGGAATGTGATCTTGAATCCCAACTTTGTGATTCAATCCTTCTTCCTGATTCCATAAAGACTCCGGTATCTTTACCTCACTTTAATTCTTTTCCGGAATCAACCTTGGATCCTTTCACAATTCACAATGAAGTTGAATCAACCATCTTTGAGGATCATGTCGAACTTGCCCAATTTTTCACTTCTGAAAATCCCATTGACATTTTGGCAAGTTCTCCATCTTGTGGAATTGAACTCAATGAGAAATGTGACCTTGATTTTCTCGATCTCTTTACTTCTGAAACTGATCATACAATTCTAGTGGAAGATGTTGATTTAAGTTTTGAAGAATTGTATGGTGATGAGCTAGAATTTCTTAATATTGGAAGTAAAGAGATATCACCTTTAGAAAGTCACATTCCATTGTTGGAGAATGATTGTGGACTTGAGTTTTCATTTCTGACTTGGACCAAATTTCTGAACTCACTTCGACTCCTGAACCGTCACTTGACTTAAGTCACATTTCTGAGTCAGTATTCATTCCTGTCCTTCCAGAGTCCAAGTCAACTGTTATATCATTTCATGCACCATTTTTGAACAAGGATCTTGATAAATTTGACTCTGAAATTATTAGGAAAATCTTGAAATTAGATGGGGTGGTCATGTATATAATTAAGAGCACACACGCATACATCATTCTTGTGGGTCATATTTTTGCTATTTTTGGTGGGTTCCTGAAAACCCAAAGAAAAGTTGATTGGGCCATGTTTCGTGGACCAATCCGACCACCACCGGAACCACCACCTTGAGGTATATTTTCCTTCCCTTTCCATTTTGTTTCATGCATACATATATCACGATGCATTGAGGACAATGCATGAAATAAGTGTGGGGGAGGTTTACTAACATAGAGTTTTTAGATTTTCTTTCTTTTACATTTCTTTTACAAAAATAAAAAAAAATAAAAAAAATATAAAAAATAAAAACTTTTTGAAATAAGAGACAAAATTTTGTTCTATTTTAAGAAAATTAAGATGTATCTTAGAGATTAAGAAAGCCTTAATTATGACATCTTAAGCCTAGTTGAAGTAATAGATCTTGTTTGAAAATTATAGGCTAAGTAAGTAAAATTGAGGAGATATTTTTATCTTACATTTTTTGCCTTAGATAATATGCACTTCACACTTACACATTTCTTGGGATGGAGACAAAGACCAAAAATGCCATATAAATAAAAAAAAAAAAATAAAAAAAATATATATATATAAATAAAAGATCACTTATTAAGCTGGATAACTATGCCTCAAGAAGCATGGTTACTCACGCCTAACGGTGATCTCACTTATTAAGCTGGATAATTATGCCTCAAGAAGCATGATTATTCACGCCTAACGGTGATAATAAATAATCCCCTTTAGTTTCGTGGCCTTTTCTACTCGAGACCTTAAACCCGAGGGATGTTTTCTCATCTGGTGCCCTAAGACCGTCTGGTTTGGGAGTCATCGGTTAAAGGCTCGCTACAAGGGTAGAACTAGAAAGCCTAAGAAAACTAAGGGAAGAAAAAAGCAGAAAAAGAAAAAAATATATATATATAGATAAATAAATGGCTTTATGGTTGGAGTTGAAATCCAAGAAACCTTCACTGAGCACGGTGTGCATACTATCTAGGTTTTATGAAAGATAAAATATTCAATCCAATTTTGAATTCTTACCTTAATTGAAGACAAGATCTTGCATGGATACTAAGTTTAAGAAAGAATGATTATAGGTGGACTTATGACCTAGGATCACTTATATTTTTGCAAAAATAGTTAGTAAACTTGTCTCTTATTCAAAATGCGTTTTCAAAATACTAACATTTGTCTTCTTTCTTTATGGATTTTGTGGGTGTAATCCACTGAAAACCCTCAGGAGACAACACTCCTCCTCTAGGGTAACCTAGAGGTTTAACGGCTTGTTGCACATGCTCAGTGCAATCGCGTCACCTGCGAAAGTGGTGTAATAAACTGTTAGTCTAGATTTTCTTTTTCTTTGTTTGCTCGGGACGAGCAAAAGAATAAGTGTGGGGGTGTGATTAGTACACAAAAGTGCATATTTTACATCATAACTTCCATGCATAATACAAATAAATAAGTGATTTTTACTCCTCTTCTCTACTTATTTGCAGGTACACAATTAATGGAGAGATATTCAAATAATCACTTAATTAACACTAATTAAGTGATTAATTAAAAGATAAAGGATAAAGCCAAATCTCAATCCAGATCTAGAGAGATCCGCGCAACAAACAGAGAATCCAAGTGGTCCACGTGGATAACCACTTCCCAACTGATCTCCACCAGAAAGATCCGATCCAACGGCCACGAGATTGCCGCGGGGCGCGGCAAGGGGCGCGGCAATCTTAGGGTTGTTAAGCCCCGGATTTTGTGGCAACAACCTACTCTCCAGAAGCTTCTCCAATCTGCTATAAATACTGCATCATCACCTGCGAGCTGGGACTGATCAGAGAAGAGAGAGAGATTAGTGAATAGTTTGTAATTTTGCTAGGTTTTGTTTAGGATTTTTTAGCTCTCTATGATCTTCTCCTCCCTAGATTTCATTGCAAGAGAGAGTTGTAAGAGAGAGAGAGCTTGTATCATCAAGAAGTGACACTTGGAGCTATACAAGGATTGATCCATTCTCTACTTCTCTACTTGAGCTTGATTCTAGTTTACTTGCTTTATTACTTGCTTTGTTTACTTCTTGCAATTTACTTCATGCTTTCTTATGGCTTGTTGTAGCTAAATTCTTATCCATGTACTAGTTTACCACTAGCTTAGCTTACTTCACTAACTCATGGGTGATTGCCTTTGTTAATCTTGCAAGTTGTATGATCTTCTCTTCTCCGACAGTTAAACCACCGTCTACCAAGTGAGAAAGTAATTAGGTCAACACGCGAGACGAATCCTAAGCCGATGGAGTGACAACATTAGGCACGCATTCGCTATCAAGGAGTCTAGTAAGTCTTGGCAAGCTAGCAAGGTAAGCTAGTCATGGATCTATTCTTTCTTTAAGTTTTCTTTCCTTTTCTTGTGAATACCACATCCACTTCTTGATTTCTTTTCCCACGACTTTTCCACCATGAACATATCCATCTTCTTTTAGTTTCTTTTACACTTGATTCACTAAGTTTATAAGCAAGAGAAGAATACTCGTTTGTTCACTTCACTACCACACGTAAAGCTTCCATCGCGAGCTCTCCCTGAGATCCGACTCGGTATAGCCCTATGCTATAGCGGAGACAAGAAAGGGTACATCGAATACATTTGCTACATAATAAGTACACCTTCTCCGTCTAATCATTTACTCATGATTTATTTTCATGAGATTATATGAGCTTTATTGCTATTGAGTGTTGATGATTGTGTGATTTTCATGTTTTCATAGATATGTTATTGTTTATTCCTTACTTTGAAGGATTTCGTACTAGTTTTTAAGATTATCATAAAGCTAGTTGCGTTATTCTTCATTTGGAATAGTTTTCAATTATACTAAACTTATTTTCAAATGTATTTTTGAAAACCCCTTCCATCTATGGGTGGCTGGATGGGCGACCATACCTTGTATGCTCAAATTGAAAATCATTTAACATGTGCATGATAGGGAGGTCTTTATGAGTTATACAATTGATCCTCATTGTGTTTTCAATTGATATCACAATTGATATTTATTTTGTATACTCATATTTGTTTCTATATATGTATGCTTCAATTTCAAATAGTATCAATTTCGATTGGTATTCAATTTTTCATACATATATATATGTGTTTTGATTGTGCTTACTATATCTTTGTATCTTAGAGCACAAATTTGTTATGCTAAGCTTGATTTAGTCCTTAATGACAATTATTTTTTCAATTGGTATCTTATACAAGCTTATGCATCGTTTTCATTAGTATTTCATAAAGGAGGAGAAAATTCATGTTTTACCTTTCAATCGATTTTGTTTACAATTGGTATTTTTACTCCCACTCTTTATGTTGAAAAATGATATTTGTCAATTGATATCTTACCTTGCAATGGTTTCCTACGATCCTAATGAAAAATATTTTCAATTGGTATCAAAAGTGTAAATTATTTTCAATTGATATATGTTTCATTTTCAATATTGGTATCAAGAGTATTAAATTGATATTATTCTCTATTTGGTATCTTTATTATAAAATGATTTTAGCGTTTAACCAAAAGATTGGTTTATATTTTTCAATTGGTATCATGCTTCATTTTATATTGGTATGAGCCATGTTTACCTAAAAAAAAAATTTTTGGTTTACTTTCATTTGGTATCAATATCATATATATATATATATATATATAATATATATATATATATATATATAATATATATATATATATATATATATATATATATATATATATATATATATATATATATATATTCTTACAATTGGTATCAAAATTATAAAGTATTAAGCTTTCCAATATATATTTGTTTCCATTGGTATCAATAATATACATTGTCTCATTTTCTATTGGTATCATAATTTGACTTTATGGTTTATTTGACAAAAGAAGAAAATTTCTTTTGAGTTTATTTTGTACCTTTTGTTGATGAATTGACAAAGAGGGGAAGAGATATGTTTGGAGTTTATATGCATGTTTTCTATGTGCATGTTTACTTTATGTTTACTTCATTGTTTTTACAATTGATATAAGAGCATTTGTTTACATGTTTTACAATTGATATATGCAATTGATATCAAGAGCGTTTGTTTTCTATGTGATATAAGAATAATTGGTTTGTTTACTTTTATAATTGGTATATGAGTAATTGCTATGATAGCATACAGGTTTATTTATACATGTTTATGCATGTTTATATTGAGCATTCATTGCATATCTTTATTGTTTATTGCTATGCATGAGTTAAGGGGGAGCTTCTATGAAGCTTAACTTTAATTCATGCATATATAACTCCACGAGTTTTGTCATCATCAAAAAGGGGGAGATTGTTGGCCCAGAAGCCCTTCACTCTAGTTTTGATAATGATTAACTCATGTAGTTATAGTTTACTAATAATCTTGTAATATTTAGTTTCAGATATTTGATCAAGATATTAGTAGGTGATTAGCTTCAACAAAGGTGTTATGGAGCTTTCACATGGTGATTCAAGAGCTCGAGCGTCAAGATTGCATATAGCACTTGGTTGGAGTCAAGCTCATTGGATAGCGTTTGGATCGAGTCGGCTTGGAGACAAGAAGACCTCAGTTTGTTTAGTTTAAGATTTTGTTTAGATCTTATGTAAAGGTTAGATAGTGTTGATATGCTCAAGTTCACAATACGCACACAGGTTTTCAGTTTACTGGTTTATTTGGTTTTCGGTTTGACCGGTTTCAAAATTCATGTCAAAAACATAGATAGATATCTTTTCATGTATAATGGATTCTATCCATATACAATATGCTTCAAAGTTGTTTCAATATCATGTTTTTGTATTTACATGAGTTTTGGAGAAAACGGTTTTCTATTTCAAAAATTTAAGGTTTGAAAAATACGGATTTTGGTTTAAGATAAAATTTCAATATCACAAAAATGGTTCAAATTGTTTATAATATGTGTTAAATTTTATCACACATATTTTTATTTCAAAGATATAATAAGAACATGTTTTTGTGAAATTTATGTGTATTTTATGGGATTTTTTAAAAGACAAAAAGATAAGTTTTCAATCCCTTAAAAGTTTGACCTGGCTGTTTGCCGGTCGACCGGACCGGTCAACCGAGGCAGAAGTCAGTCGACCGGTCCGGTCGACCGACGTGCACAGACGTACACGCAGCCATAGGCTGGTAGGCCGGTCGACCGGGTGGTCGACCGTCCAGAGAGTTCTGCTCTCTGGAAATGGCCCCGGTCGACCGGCCGGTCGAACGGCAGAGAGCTCTGGTCTCTGTATCCAGTTCCGGTCGACCGGGTGGTCGACCGGCCAGAGATCCGTTGCTCTCTGGTTCCAGGCCCGGTCGACCGGGCGGTCGTCCGGTGGCACAACGGTCACAAAAATGACCGTTGGCCGGTCGACCGGAAGGGCATTTCTGCCCTTTCCTGGCTGCCAACGGGCAGATTTGTTTTCGGGCTATATATACCCCATTCTTGAGCTGTTTTCACCAAGAATTTCAAGAGCAAAATTTTTAATCTTTCAGCAAGTTTTTAAAAGAGTTTTTGTGCTAAAAATTTGATCTTTATTTGTTTTTAAAAAGGTTGGAAAAATCAAGAAAAGGAGAAGTCTTTGGGATTGGTTTTTAGTCATCATTTCTATAGCTATTCTGAAAGTTTTCCCAAGAGTTTTCTTTGTGTTTTTGATTTTCAAACTCTTTGTTTTTCTCACACTTGAGCTATCATATCTATCCTATCTATAAGATCTTGTTTTAAGTGAGAAAAAGTTGTTTGTGGTCTTTGTGATCACCTAAGTGTTGTAACCTTCCATACTTTGTGATATCCCTCTAGTGAGAGGTGATTGTGTTGATATCCCTCTAGTGAGAGGTGATTGTGAAAGTTGTGTTTCCCTCTTAGTGAAGAGGTGGAGTTATGGCTTTGTGCCTTATCCCTCAAGTGTGAGGTTGATATTTGTTTGGCTAAGTGCCCTTCCCTCTAAGTGTAAAGGTGATTGAGTTTGTTGGTATCCCTCTAGTGAAGGTTGATCTTGTGTTAGCTTTGTGCCTAGCCTCTAGTGAGAGGTTGTATTTGTTGAGAGAGGAGTTGTGTACTCCCAAGTTGTATTTACCCAAATCTTCTATGGAGGTTCCCTGTGTGGGAAGTCCTGTGTGGATGCTATAGTGAAAATCCTTCTATGTAAAGGCGGGGACGTAGAGTTGGGTGCTCGAACCTCGAAACATATCCATGTGTTTGCGTTTGATCTACTATCTCTTAACTCTCTCTCTCTCATTGTGCATTGCATCATATTATTCATATCATATATATATGCTTGGGTTTGATTGTGTGCCATACTTGTGCTAAACCAAGAGAGCTTCATATAGCACCTCAACTCTTGTTTAGAGGAATTAGAGGAGATAGTTCAGAGCCCTTCACTAAGTGTGTTGCAATTATTTTTAAATTTCGCCTTGTTTGTCACTAGATTAGCCATACACCTATTCACCCCCATTTAGGTGTACTTTCATGTGCTAGTTCTTCAAGTGATGATTATGTTGATGCTGATGCATTAAATGAAGAACTTTCCATTGTTTATGAAAACCTATTAGAAAAATATCAACTTTTGAAAAAGAAAAGTCTTAAATTAAATAAAGAAAATAAGAATTTGTTTTCAAAACTTAACATGATTTTGCAAGAGAGGGATGAGATTTCAATTGAAAGGGACTCATTGAAATCCAAACTTGACCTTGCCCTAAAAGAAAATGAAATTTTGAAAAATAAAAATGATTGTGATGATTTTTGAAGAAAAATTAGACTTTGACTTCAAAAATTGATTTTATTTTAAAAGAGAATGAAACTTTGAAAAATAAAATTGCTTTAATTTCAAAGGAATTGGACTTGGTTTCTAAGAAAAATATTTCTTTAAAAAATGATTTAGATACTCATGTTTGCTTTGCTTCACCATCTAGTATACCTATTGCATGCTCCACCTATTCTTCTATTATTGAAAATGATATATGTGCTTTAAAGAAGAGTGTTGATTGTTTGGGCTCCACTTTGAGCTAATGTGCCATGAACCACACACGGTTGGAATCCATGTTTCACAAGAAACATGCTCCTCCTATGCATGCTCACAAACCACGACATACACATGCTTCTCACGTTCATACACATAACACTATGTATGCTCATGTGCACACTTTTATACATTGTGGACGTAAGGGCTATCTTACAAAATTTTGTTATGATAGGATACATGATTCAAATTTTACAAATAAGCTTGTTTGGGTTAGGAAATGTGCTAACCCTCATGGACCCAATAGAGTATGGGTACCAAAAAATCACTCCTATTTTATTTGATGTAGGTGTGGGCTCTCACTTGACGTGAGTGCATTGGTGCCTTGATGGTGGATGCTTTTGTACTTGATGGACACTACTTTGGATGCATCACCTTCAAGGAAGTTTGGTGGGAGGACCACCATGGTTTGGAGATCTAGAGATTAGCCCTAATAGTTTTGGTAACCATCTCTAACTCCCATTTTGTTTACATACTTTTAGATTATTGATTTTTTAGCATGTTATGTTTTAATGATCATTATGCTTAAAATGCCATGTTGTTTAGACTTATGACATACACGTATAATAATTGAGATACACCCATGTTTATATGGATTATTACTTTTGTGTTCTCACTTTAGTTTAACTAGTGTGTATATCGTATATCTAATGCACATGCACTTAATCTAATGATCATGGTTGTTTATGGTTTTGCATTTATTGTTTTGATTACATGTTTAGATGCAGTTTTGATTAAAACTTGTGCATATACTTGTACAACTAGTGAGCCACAAATTGATTATTATATGTTTGTACTTAATTGATCATTTGTACCCATTAGATGTATTAGTATAGCCTAGTTATGATTATTCATACATTTTAACTTGTATCCCTATTTTTTTTGTACATATTTTTCATAAAAATGTATTTCGCTTCATGTATATGTCAATTTTGTCAAAACTTTAAGATATACATGTATACCCTTGAGTCACTTGCTTTTTATGCAAAATTTTATTATGAACTTATTTGTGTTTGGGATATGTATGTATACTTCTAGTTTAGACAAAACATACATATACCTTGAAGCCTATTTAGTTTTGATGATTTTCATGTTTTTGAGAAGGAATTTCATAATTGAGCTTAAATGCCTTATTCCATAATGTTGTTGATTATATAACTTTGTACACTCACATTATTTGATGTTTTATCATAACTTTAGTTTCATGAGTCTTATATGTGCTTTATAGATTTCAAGTGTCAATTGTTGATGGTTTTCATGTTTTCATGGATATATTCTTGTTTTATTCCTTGTTTGAAGGACTTCGTACTAATTTTCAAGATTATCATAAAACTAGTTGCATATTTCTTCATTTTGGAAGAGTTTTCAAACATGTTAAATTATTTTCAAATTCTATTTTTGAAAACCCCTTCCTTCCAAGGGCGGATGGATGGACGACCATGCCTTGTTTGCGTAATTGAAAATCTTTTTAACATGTGCATGAAAAGGGAGGTAGTATGAGTCATACACTTGATACTCATTATGTGTATCAAGTGGTATCACAATTGATATTTTTTTATATACTCATATTTTTTTCCTATATATGTATGCTTCAAACTTCAAAATTATATCAATTTCAATTGGTATATTCATTTTCATACATATATATGATTTGATTGTGCTTACCATATTTTTACATCTTAAAGCACAAATTATGTTTATGCTAAGCTTGATTTAGTCCTTAATGTCAATTATTTTTCAATTGGTATCTTATACAAGCTTATGCATTATTTTTATTGGTATTTCATAAAGGGGGAGAAAATTCGTGTTTTATCTTTCAATCAGTTTTATTTTCAATTGGTATCTTACTCCCATTTTTTATGATGAAAAATACTTTGTTTTGGTATATGCTAACATTTTCAATATTGGTATCATGTTTCATTTTAAATTGGTATCTATATTGTATGAGTTATGTTTACCTAAAAAAATTTGGTTTTTACTTTCAATTGATATCAAGATTTCCAATATATATATATTTCAATTGGTATCAAAAACATATAATGTTTTATTTTCTATTGATATCAAAAATTTACAAGACATTTTAAATTGGTCTCAAGATATTTTCAATTGGTATCTTTTAGCATCTTAAAAATTTTGTTTACTTTCAATTGGTATCTTAAAAATGTTTGTTTTTTTTTCAATTGGTATCATAAATTGGTATCATAATGTTTCGATGTACACCTTTATCATAAATTGATATATTTTTCAATTGGTATCATAATGTTTGATATGTATTGCTTATATGTAAGGGAAGCTTAACATCTTCTCTATATATAGATTCATATTGAGTATATTTCATATTGAGGAGCTTGACCTCTCTTCTATATGTCTTACACATGTGTAGAGGGAGCTTCACATCTCCTTTAGACATTGTATATTATGTGTTACGTGATTAGGGTTTAATCATCTCTTTTTCATGTAATGCATGTATGCAAGGGGGAGTTAACTTTACGTCTCTCCTCTTCATGACCGTATATCGCATATACATCCTTCTTGTTTGATTTGAAAAAAGGGGAGAATTTTTTTTTTGAGAGCTTATTTATGCCCTTTGTTAATGATTTGACAAAAAGGGGGAGAGAGATTTGGAGTTTTATATATACATTTTTATGTCATTTATAAGCATGTTTATTTCATTATGTCATTTATATGCATGTTTATTTCATTTCCTTATTTTATACAAAAAGGGGAAGAAGAATGAATTTATATATGCATGTTTATGTTTCAATTGGTATCAGAGCATATATGTTTTGTTTATGCAAAAAGGGAGGAGCATTCTTCATTTATGCATATATGGGTTATTTGATTTATGCATTCATTGAATATATTTATTGTTTATTGCTGTGCATGAGTTAAGGGGGAGCTTCTATGAAGCTTAACTTTATCCATGCATATATAACTCCATGAGTTTATCATCATCAAAAAGGGGGGAGATTGTTAGCTCAAGAGGCCCATCACTCTAGTTTTGATGATGATTAACTCATGTAGTTATAATTTACTAATAATCTTTTGTTTAAATAGTTTCAGTGATTGACCAAGATATTAGTAGCTGTTTAGCTTCAACAAAGGTGGTTTGGAGCTAACACGAGGTGATTCAAGAGCTCGAGCGTCGAGATCGCATCTAGCACTCGGTTGGAATCAAGCTCGTTGGATCGCGTTTGGATCGAGTCGGCTTGGAGACAAGAAGACTTCGATTTGTGTTTAATTTATGTTTAGATCTTGTGTAAAGGTATATAGTATTGATATGCTCAAGTTCACATACACACACAAGTTTAAAGTTTGTTGGTTTTGATTTCGGTTTAACCAGTTTTGGATTTCATGTCAAAAACATATATATATTATATATATATTATATATATATATATATATATATAATATATATATATATATATTATATGTATATTGGATTCTGTCCATATACAATATGCTTCAAAGTTGTTTCAATATCATGTTTTTGTATTAACATGAGTTTTGGAGAAAACGGTTTTCCATTTCAAAATCCAAGTTTTTCGAAAATATCGATTTTGTGTTTAAGCCAAATTTCAATATCACAAAAATGGTTCAAATTGTTTATAATATGTGTTGATTTTTTGTCACACATGTTTGGTATTCAAAGATCTTATAAGAACTTATTTTTGTGGAATTTATGTGATTTTATGGGATTTAATTGAAATTAAAAAGACAAGTTTTCAATACCCAAAATGCTAGCCAGACTGACTGTGGTCGACCGAGCTGGTCGACCAGACCAGAGGTCGGTCAACCACTCCGGTCAACCGATGTGCACGAAGACGTGCACATGGCCAACCATGAAGGCTAGTCGACCGTGCGGTCGACTGACTGAAAGCACCCCACTCTCGGGTGGGGGCCGGTCGACCGTAGGCTCAACGGTTAGAAAAGTGACCGTTGGCCGGTCGACCGAAAGGGCAATCTGGCATTCCCAGATTACAACGGCTATAATTTATGAGAGGGTATAAATACCCATCTCTTGGGATGTTTTACATATGGTTTTTGAGAGCAAAATTTTTTATCTTTCTTAGTGTTTTTTACAGCAAGATTTCAAAGAGTTTTGGGCTACAAAGTTTTATTTTAATTTGTTTTAAAGTGTTGGAAAATTCAAAGAAAAGAGAGCCTTTTTGAAATTAGTTTTGATCTTGATTTCAATATCTATTTGGAGATTTTCTTAAGTGCTTTTCTTTGTTCCAAACACTTTATTTTCTCACACTTGAGCTATCTATCTTTTCTATCTATTAGGATATTTGTTTTGTGGAAAAATTGGTTTGTGGTTTGTTGAACCACCAAGTGTTGTAACCTTCTTTGAGTTTGTGGGTATCCCTATTGTGTAGAGGTGATTGTGGAGGTTGAGTTTGGATTGGTTGGTATCCCTCTAAGTGTAGAGATGATTGTTAGAGTTTTGGCTTAGTGCCTTATCCCTCTAAGTGTAGATGTGATTGTTGTTGTTTGGCTTTGTGCTTATCCCTCTTGTGAGTGGTGATTGTTGTTTGGCTTAGTGTCCTATCCCTCTATTGAGAGGTTCATCTTGTGTGGCTTAATGCCTTGCCTCTTGTGTAGAGGTTGTTGTTGTTTGAGAGAGGAGTTGTGTACTCCAAACCTGTATTTCCCAAATCCTCAGTGGAGGTTCCCTGTGCGGGAAGTCCTGTGTGGACGCATTAGTGGAAATCCTTCTGTGTGAAGGCGGGGACGTAGAGCAGTGACTCGAACCTCGAAACATATCTTGGTGTTTGCGATTGATCCATTATTCTTAACTCTCTCTTTTATACCTTGCATTATTTCATATTGTTCATATGTAGCACCCCGTTCCCGGGATACGTACCCAGATGCGTGTCTCAAAATTTTTCGACCGTATTAATTCAGTTTTCTTCCTATATGTGTTTTCAAGTTGTGATTACATATGTTATTGTGTATCGGATCGAGATTCTAAGCCCTAGAGTCAGCCCTGACCCGGACCGAGAACCTGGTACCAGCCAGTAGTCCGATTTGACCTTTCTGTTAGTCCGATTTGATCGATTTTAGTTTCAAATACTGTTTTCTAATATTTTAGATTTTTCATGATTTTCTAGAATTTTTCAGAATTTTTCTGTAAAATCTCCAAAACCGGTGTTGGTCGGCATCGCTAACTGAGTCCCGAATTTTTAGTTTTCAAATGGGACTGAATTTTCAAAAACGACTTCCACAATACTTCTTAGAATTTCATTTTCTATTTAAATACATTTTGAGATTTTTCTAAATTTATCAAAATTTCACCGATTCTGGTGTCGGCCGGTATCGCCAGAAAATTCCAAGATTTTTAGTTTGAAAACTACAATGAATTTCTCAAATCCGATTTCACCAAGTATCTTAAAAATAATATTTTCTATTTTTGAGAATTTTTTGGAATGTTTCTGAAACAGTCAAATTTTTGCCTTATTAAAATAATAATATTAATTACCCATCTTATTTTTTCGTGCTTTTTCCTTCTCTACTCCCCTACTTTATACTCCCAAATATTATAATAAATTAATTATTTAATAATAGAAATTTTAAACTAATTTTCTTTCTTTTTCCTTATTTTTTTCCTTTTTTTTAATTTTCTTTCTTTTTCTTTCTTTTCTTTCATCCCCCTTTGACTTTCACCTCCATACCTTGCATTTCCTCTTCCACCGTCGCCTGCCACTGTAGCAGGGCATGATGGGCTGCTGCTGCAGCCCATCCCTCCCCCCACCCCCATTCATCATTCATTTTTCCTTTTCCTTCTCCTTCTCCATTTAAACCTTCTCTCTTCCTGTCTTTCTATTTCATTTTCCTCCCAAAACTTCAACAAAACTAAACCACCTCCTCCAAATCCACCGTCGCCTCCACTATCACCACCACCACTGCCAGCCGCCCTAGGCCGGCCACCCACTTCACCAACACCTCCTCTCCACTCCACCACCTCCTTCAACCTCCAACAAACTCCTACCATTCCAATTTCATCATAACCCATCACCACCACCACCCTTCCTTCTCCAAAATTCACCACCACCTCCACCAATTCCACCACTCCAACCACCCCATCATCACCTCCTCCTCCTCCTCTAACTTCCCAACACCACCAATCACCACCAATCACCACCATAACCACCACCATCACCAACTACCACCATCACCTCCACGACCACCAACAACAACAATCCCACAACCACTCCACCTCCTCTCCCCTAGGCCGCGCGCACCCCACCACCGCCGCAGTAGCGCCGCCACCGGCCAAGTACGCCGGCAGGTGGCCGGCCACCTCCCCCCCACCATTTCTTTTCCTTCTTTCTTCCTTCTTTCTTTCTTTCTTTCCTTCCTTCTTTCTTTAATCCTTCCTTTCTTTCTTTTCATTTCCTTTCCCTAGATAATAACACTTTTCCCACATTCCTAAAATACCCATCCCCTCATTCCCAATTTACTTCCCGATATTTACAACCCTACCCCTTTCCTTTTAATTCTAAATTTATTTCTAAAAACACCCTATTTTCTCTCTCTTTCCTCTCTCCTTCCTATAACTTTCTCTCTCTCTCTCTTCTCTCCTCTCTCATTCCCTCACTAATATTTATTTATAATATATATATATATATATATATATATATATATATATGAGTATATATTAATTTATGCATGGGTTAGTAGCTTGCTTGGTCGTGTTTGCGGATTTTCCCCGATTTTCTCGGTATTTCATCCGGTGCTAGGCGAGTACATTTCTTTAACATTTCTTACTTTATTACCATCGTTTCATATTTAAAAATTATTATCTTGCTTTTAATATATGATGTCTCTTTATGCAAGTTAGTATAGGTTATATAAATGATTATCATGCTTTATAAAAAGCTGCCGGCCATTATTAAACTTTGTCGAACTGGTAATATACTGGGTATGCCTAAATCTGCTCCCGCTTCACTCGGCTTCTTATGGCTAATAAATAGATGAATTTATTATTGTTAGAAATAATATTGTGAAAAGTTTGATATGTTTATGTCGTTCTCTTGTACCATGTTACGTGACCGGTTGATACCTAGTATTTGATGTTGCGACTCTCACCGATATATTAGTTACCTGACCCTGATATGTATACACCGGTACTTGTCATGCTATACTTATTATTTGATATCTGATACCGATACTTGCCATGCAATACCTTATTATTTGATATCTGATACGGTACTTGCTATGCTATACTTATTACTTGATATCTAACACCGGTACTTGCCATGCTATACTTATCGCCTGCTATTTGACATTTGATATAATAACATTTGACACCTGACATGCTATCACCCGGTACTGGTACACTTGACCTAATATTATGGTACACTTGACCTAATATTATGTCACCTGTATTATTTTACATATTCATGACTATTACTTTTACGGGGACTTGGCATGATTATTATACTGTTACAAGATATTTGGTACTCCTGAACTCCTGTACTCCTAAACTCCTGAGCTCCTTTACTCCTGAACCCCTGAAAAAGGGTGACTCCTGATATTATACTCCTATTAATTCCCATAGTTGGATAATCATGGTTATACTGTATACACTTATGGACATTATCTTTGGGCAATATATATAATAAAATACTCAACTTACACTGGGTGGGGAAACTGATGAAAACCGGTATGATGTCATATTTATAATGGTGATGAATATGAAGTGTCGTGTGGGGCGCGTAATGATAAGTCCCCGGAAGCAATAGCCTGTACTCCTGAGCTAGTCCCGGGTAGAGATGAGACCCACTATAAATATGAGCCATCAGATTTATCAGTTTCCAAATAATAACTCATCTTATTCATAAGTAGATATATGTGTGTCGGTAGCACATACAAAAGCATATGAATCGGATGAATAACATAAAACAACCAAACAATTATAATATTAGGAACGTGTGATATTTGGTCTCTCCTTTGTTCGGGTCCTGGTACTCACATATCAGACCCGGATAAGTTCTACAGATTGCGAAACTCTAGTATGGACTATCGGTGATGTGAGGCGCTGGTAGGGAGGCGATTGAAATACCAAACGGTACTGATTATTATTATTAGATAAATAAAATGCTATACCTCTATATTTCAACTGTAGTGTTATGTTCTGAGTTGACACCCTGCCTTATGATATATGATACATGTGGCACAATGATTACTACTGACACACTATAGTTCTGTTACCCTTAGGACAACTCAAGTTGTATAAACTCAGACGATGGCGACATGAGATATGTGGTATATACATGAGGGTTTCCTTGTTGGATTATCCCCTTGACGTATTTGTCCCGTGAATCTATAATCTGAGCTTGTACAACTAGTTTTGTCCATGCTTATATTTATCACATGTTTAACTTATTTACCGCATGTACCTATGCTCTTTATACTGCCTTCTTCTATGCATGTTTTCAGTTTCAGATTAATTGATATACATGATTTACTGTCATTCTTTTAATTTACCTTATGTTATTTATTATTACTTGTTCCTACATATTTGGACCACATCACTTGATCTTGTACATGTGTACCTGTTATGCATGCCATTTGGCTTTATATATATACTCACAGGGTTGCGTCTGACAACCCTGGATTCTCATATCTAGATTCTAGTGCCCGAACCATGGTGGCTTGCTGTAGATGATCAGAGTGCGCAGCGGATCCTCCCGTGGTGATCAGATTGCAGCAGAAGCGTGGACGTCGTCGCAGCTCTTCCTTCCAGCTCTTCTCCTGTTTGGCTCTCGAGGTCCCTCTTGGTGCTCGTTAGCACCTCTTAGCTTTTGTATATCTCTTCGCATTATGTACTCTTGTATTTTCTAGTGATGTAATATTCCTCTAATATGGTATCGCTTTCTGTGATAACCATGTACTTGTACAATTCCGTTGGAATGTATATTACCACTGTGCTTCTGCCTCTGATTCTTGCCTGTACTGAAGCTTAGCGTATATACGTGAGGGTATTTCTGACCTGCGTATATACGTCGCAGTGACGTCTCCGTACCCGCCGGATAGGGGCGTCACAGGATGGTATCAAAGCCTAGATTCTAACATCCTCAGTACAACCAGTTGGCAAATTAATGATGTATTAATCTGCAGCTGGAGAGCATGAGTTTTGAATATACATTTTAATCGCAAGTACGGTGTTATCTATTCCTTCCTTGCATTCTTTTCCTTGGATCCTGAGACCCTTCTATCTTTCCTTTCAGCTTCTTCCCATCATCCCTTCAACCAACTCAGATATAGAAAAACGGAGAACCCGTAACGGTCCTGGCACTTCTCGTGATAGTTCTAATGGAGAGGGCGACAACATGATGAGGGTACTTCATGGCATGATGGAGAGTCAGCATTAGCAGACGGAGCTCTTGCGACAGGCATTATTGACTGTACCTAAAGAGCAGAGGCCTGGCAATGTATCCGATTTCAGAAGACTGCAGCCGGCTATATTTTTGGGTACTGAGAAGCCGTTGGATGCAGAACAGTGGCTGATTGATACTACAGATCTTCTGAAGGTAACCCGGATTCCTGATGAAAACCAAGTGAAAGTGGCTAAGATACAGCTGAAGGACGTGGCCAGGACTTCGTGGTTGGCAGAAGAAGTGAGGCTGGAGAAGCCCATCACTTGGGACCAGTTCTCGAAGAGTTTCTACGAGAGATTCTTCTCTGAGATAGCACAGAAGGAGATGGAAGAGCAATTTATCAGATTACAGCAGAGGGACCAAACTGTAGACGAGTATGCTGCAGAGTTCCTGAGACTGAGCCGGTTCGCGCCATACATGGTGACCAATGAGGAGACCCGAGCAAGGAGATTCCAGCAAGGCCCGAGGATGCAGATCCAGATGTTTCTATAACCCAGCAACTTAAGTCGTATTCTCAGGTCCTTATCGTCGCTCGTGAGGTAGAATGGGGATTGGGAAAGAAGCGTCAGGATGAGATGCAAAGGAAGTCAGTGAAGAGACCCTTTCAGTTGAAGGGAGGTGAAGACTCAGTCGGATCCCTGGATACCCCACTAGCAGAGCAATTACTCAACCTCTCCCTCAGCAAAAGAGATGTGGGTATTGTCTGAAGCTCGGACACTGCAAGCGTGATTGTAGAATGGTAAACAAGGTATGCTTAGCATGTGGGTCTGATGGTCATATGATAAGGGATTGTTCATTCCGATGGATGGGGAGTACCACCCTGATTTAACCAACACTTCCTGTACCACCGGTAAGAAGGGACCCAGGACCAATCGGCAGGAGAGCTCCATCCCCATCCCCGCAGTATGTCTTCAAACAAACATAGAGAAGGCCAAGAGGTAGATCAGATGGGAGAAAGCGGAAAGCATATCATTTGACCACCAAGGAAACTGAAGTATCAGATGAAGTGGAACAGAGAGTGGTGCCCTATGTTTGGAACGAGGACCCCTGGAAGTGACACCCGTGACCACTATCCCATTTTATCATGTCTTAAGTTAGTAAAATTTTCATTATCATATCCATTCTATCATGATATTCCCATCAACCCTATTTCTTCTGTGTTCATCTCCCACCTTACAGAAATTTCGAGGACGAAATTTTTGCTAGGCGGGTAGATTGTAGCACCCCGTTCCCGGGATACGTACCCAGATGCGTGTCCCAAAATTTTTTGACTGTATTAATTCAGTTTTCTTCCTGTATGTGTTTTCGAGTTGTGATTACTTATGTTATTGTGTATCGGATCGGGATTCTCAGCCCTAGAGTCAGCCCTGACCCGGACTAGGAACCTGGTACTAGCCAGTAGCCCTATTTGACCTTTCTGTTAGTCTGATTTGACTGATTTTAGTTTCAGACACTATTTTCTAATATTTTAGATTTTTCATGATTTTCTAGAATTTTTCAAAATTTTTCTGCAAAATCTCCAAAACCGGTGTCGGTTGGCCTCGCTGACTGATTTTCAGATTTTTAGTTTTCAAACGGGACTGAATTTTCAAAAATGACTTCCACAATATTTCTTAAAATTTCATTTTTTATCTAAATACATTTTTTGAGATTTTTCTAAATTTATCAAAATTTCACCGATTCTGGTGTCGGCCGGTATCGCTGGAAGTTTCCAAGATTTTAATTTGAAAATTACAGTGAATTTCTCAAATCCGATTTAACAAAGTATCTTAAAATAATATTTTCTATTTTTGAGAATTTTTCGGGACATTTCTGAAACAGTCGAATTTTCGCCTTATTAAAATAATAAATATTAATAACTGATCTTATCTTTTCGTGCTTTTTCCTTTTCTACTCCCCTACTTTATACTCCCAAATATTATAATAAATTAATTATTTGATAATAAAATTTTAAACAAATTTTTTTCCTTATTTTTTTTCTTTTTTCTTTAATTTTCTTTCTTTTTCTTTCTTTTTCTTTCTCCCCCCTTTGACTTTCACCTCCATACCCTGCATTTCCTCTTCCACCGCCGCCTGCCACTGCAACAGGGCATGATGGACTGCTGCTGCAGCCCATCCCTCCCCCCATCCCCCATTCATCATTCATTTTTCTTTTCCTTCTCCTTCTCCATTTAAACCTTCTCTATTCCTTTCTTTCTATTTCATTTTCCTCCCAAAACTTCAACAAAACTAAACCACCTCCTCCAAATCCACCGTCGCCTCCACCATCACCACCACGGCCGGCCGCCCTAGGCCGGCCACCCACTTCACCAACACCTCCTCTTCACTCCCCCAGCTCCTTCAACCTCCAACAAACCCCCACCATCTCCAATTTCACCATAACCCATCACCACCACCCCCCTTCTCCAAAATTCACCACCATCTCTACCAATTCCATCACTCCAACCACCCCATCATCACCTCCTCCTCCTCCTCTAACTCCCCAACACCACCAATCACCACCAACCACCACCATAACACCACCGCCACCAACTACCACCATCACCTCCACTACCAACAACAAGAACAACAATCCCACAGCCACTCCACCTCCTCTCCCCTAGGCCGCGCGTGCCCCACCACCGCCGGCGGCGGCGGCGCCGCCGGCCGGGTCCGCCGGCAGGTGGCCGGCCGGCCACCTTCCCCCCCACCATTTCTTTTCCTTCTTTCTTCCTTCCTTCTTTCTTTCTTCCATCCTTCTTTCTTAATCCTTTCTTTCTTTTCATTTCCTTTCCCTAAATAATAACACTTTTCTCACATTCCTAAAATACCCATCCCCTCATTCCCAATTTACTTCCCCATATTTACAACCTTACCCCTCTCCTTTTAATTCTAAATTTGTTTCTAAAAACACCCCATTTTCTCTCTCTTTCTCTCTCTCCTTCCTACAACTTTCTCTCTCCTCTCTCTCCTCTCTCATTCCCTCACTAATATTTATTTATAATATATATATGAGTATATATTAATTTATGCATGGGTTAGTAGCTTGCTTGGTCGTGTTTGCAGATTTTCCCGATTTTCTCGGTATTTCATCCGGTACTAGGCGAGTACATTTCTTTAACATTTCTTACTTTATTACCATAGTTTCATATTTACAAATTATTATATTGCTTTTAATATATGGTGTCTCTTTATGCAAGTTAGTATAGGTTATATAAATGATTATCATGCTTTACAAATAGCTGCCGGCGATTATTATACTTTGTCGAACTGGTAATATACCGGGTATGCCTAAATCTGCTCCCGCTTCACTCGGCTTCGCATGGCTAATAAATAGATGAATTTATTATTGTTAGAAATAATATTGTGAAGAGTTTGATATGTTTATGTCGTTCTCTTGTACCATGTTACGTGACCGGTTGATACCTAGTATTTGATGTTGCGACTCTCACCGATATATTAGTTACCTGACCCTGATATGTATACACCGGTACTTGCCATGCTATACTTATTATTTAATATCTGATACCGGTACTTGCCATGCTATACTTATTATCTGATATCTGATACCGGTACTTGCCATGCTATACTTATTACTTGATATCTAACACCGGGTACTTGCCATGTTATACTTATCGCCTGCTATCTGACGCTGGATATAATAACATTTGACACTTGACATGCTATCACCCGGTACTGGTACACTTGACCTGATATTGTGCACCTGTATTATTTTACATATTCATGACTATTACTTTTATGGGGACTTGGCATGATTATTATACTGTTACCAGATATTTGGTACTCCTGAACTCATGTACTCCTGAACTCCTGTACTCCTGAACCCCTGAAAAAGGGTGACTCCTGATATTATACTCCTGTTAATTCCCATAGTTGGATAATTATGGTTATACTGTATACACTTGTGAACATTATCTTTGGGCAATATATATAATAAAAATACTCAACTTACACTAGGGGGGGAAACTGATGGAAACCGGTATGATGTCATATTTATAATGGTGATGAATCTGAAGTGTCGTATGGGGCGCGTAATGATAAGTCCTCGGAAGCAGTAGCCTGAATCTGAAGTGTCATGTGGGGGCGCGTAGTGATAAGTCCCCGGAAGCAGTAGCCTGTACTCCTGAGCTAGTCCTGGGAAGAGATGGGACCCACTATAAATATGAGCCATCAGATTTATCAGTTTCCAAATAATAACTCATCTTATTCATAAGTGGATGTATGTGTGCCGGTAGCACATACAAAAGCATATGAATCGGATGAATAACATAAAACAACCAAACAGTAATAATATTAGGAACGTGTGATATTTGGTCTCTTCTTTGTTCGAGTTTTGGTACTCACATATCAGACCCGGATAAATTCTACAGAGTGCGAACTCTAGTATGGACTATCGGTGATGTGAGGCGCTGGTAGGGAGGCGATTGAAATATCAAACGGTACTGATTATTATAATTGGATAAATTAAAATGCTATACCTCTATATTTCAGCTATAGTGTTATGTTCTGAGTTGACACCCTGCCTCATGACATATGATATATGTGGCACAATGACTACTACTGACACACTATAGTTCTATTACCCTTAGGACAACTCAAGTTGTATAAACTCAGACGATGGCGACATGAGGTATGTGGTATATAGATGAGGGTTTTCTTGTTTGGATTATCCCCTTGATGTATCTGTCCCGTGAATCCATAATCTGAGCTTGTACAACTAGTTTTTTTCATGCTTGTATTTATCGCATGTTTAACTTATTTACCGCATGTACCTATGCTCTTTATACTGCCTTCTTCTATGCATGTTTTCAGTTTCAGATTCATCGATATACATGATTTACTGTCATTCTTTTAATTTACCTTATGTTATTTGTTATTACTTGTACCTACATACTTGGATCACATCACTTGATCATGTACACGTGTACCTGTTATGCACGCTATTTGGTTTTATATATGTATTCGCAGGGTTGCGTCAGACAACCCTGAATTCTCATGTTCAGATTCTAGTGCCCAGGCCATGGTGGCTTGCTGTAGCTGATAAGAGTGCACAGCGGATCCTCCCATGGTGATCAGAGTGCAGCAGAAGCTTGGACGTCGCCGCAGCTCTTCCTTCCAGATCTTCTCCTGTTTGGCTCTCGAGATCCCTCTTGATGCTCGTGAGCACCTCTCAGCTTTTGTATATCTCTTCGCATTATGTACTCTTATATTTTCTAGTGATGTAATATTCCTGTAATATGGTATCGCTTTCTGTGATAACCATGTACTTGTACTATTCCGTTGGAATGTATATTACCACTGTGCTTCCGCCTCTGATTCTTGCCTGTACTGAAGCTTAGCGTATATACGTGAGGGTATTTCTGACCTGCGTATATACGTTGCAGTGACGTCTCCGTACCCGCCGGATCGGGGCGTCACATCATATCATACATATATGTTTGGTATTGATTGTGTGTGCCCATACTTGTGATAAATGAAGAGAGCTTCAAATAGCACCTCAACTCTTATTTAGAGGAATTTAGAGGAGATAGTCCAGAGCCCTTCACCGGGAATTCGGCTACACTCTTTGGTTACACTAAGTGTGTTGCATTTTATTTTTAATCCGCATCATTACTATTAGATTAGCCATATACTATTCACCCCCCTCTAGGTGTACTTTTAGTCATTACCCTTAGCCCAAAAATCATCTCCTCACTCACTAACCCAGCCTAATATAAAATTGAGTAGACGTTGGCCCTAGTGACATCTCGGACTCAAATAGGGATTGACCTAAGGGGGAAGTTGTCAGAAGTTGACTCTTGCCAAATCGGTATCTAATGTTGGGGATTGAGAGGCAAAACCCCAAAGGCTGGTGGTTTGGCATAATTAGGCCCGTTGCTTAGGCACGGATACCTCTCACCAATCTTGCCCCTACATGGCCGATTAACCTGTGGTCAGGCTGCAATATACCTCCTGTGGATAATCAACAGTTAGGAGTCGTCTAGGTCTAAGCTCTACCCTAACATAAGCTAGATTTTTCTTTATTTTCTTGTTTGTTTTTGTTTATTCTTATGTAAATGGATTATAATTAAAATTATTCTGATTATAACTCAAATCCATTTTTACCCCAACCTCTTTCAATTCAGATATTACCAACCTGGCATTACATAACTCTAACTAACTAAGTATGCCAGATTGGTCTTATCTGAATGAATATATGCCCCAATCTCAGTACTATGAACAAGAATGGGACAATCATCACCACTCTTCACTGAGTCAGTGGGGATACAACTCCCTCGAGTCTTACTATCAACAACCTTACCAATAAACAGCTTCATATAATTCATACCAAGACCAGCCTATAGAAAAGAAATCTTCTTTAGAAAAGACTTTGAAGCCTTCCTTGAGTTCACACGACAAGTACATAGCGAACTCAATTGTCCCAAACAATTCCAAAATCTAAGATCTTTACTTTAATTTCCAAGTCCAACAACAAGAAGAACTTGTTACTTAGAAAAGAGTATGAAATTCATGATTCAGTCTCAAAATGATATTATTCAATCCCAAACGGATTGTCTCCAATCTCTCAATAGGCTAGAAGCAAAAGTGAGTTATTTGGTCAACACAATTAATGATAGAAATGAGAAAACTCTACCTAACACATTTTCGACCATTCCTGATTCTCCTAACCATATAATGAAGAATCATGATATCTTGGAGATTTTAACAAGATTCAATTTCACCACAAAATTTTGAACTTGACCAATATAAACCCATTGAGAAATTGGAATGTTTTTATTTCAATGAGATTGAACTTGAAAATAAATGTGACACCGATTTCCAATATTGTGATTCAGTTCCACTTTTTGAATTTATGCTGACTCTGGTATCCTTACCCGATTCAGACCTAATTCGAAGCCAACACTGATTCCTATCCCTATAGAGCTTGAACATAAACCACTTATTTTGGATAGTCACATTTCATTGTTGGAAAATAAATGTGAACTTCAATGAAATGTGAACTTCAATTCTATGATTTAGACCACACTTATGAGCCAACTCTGACTCTCGAACCTAAAATTGATTTGAGTTTTATTCTCAAGTCAGTTTCGGTTTCTATTCCTTTCATTGTTGAGCCCAAATCATCCATTTCACAAAACCACATTTCATTGTTGGACCAAGGTTTAGATTAATATAGTTCCGTGATAATATCCCGAGACTGGTCATATAACTGAGAAAAATTTCATGCTAGGATCTTGCATGATCCTATTCATATTGAGGATTATAAAAATGTTAATAGGAAAGAGGTTATGAAAGGTGGGTTTCATGAAAATTCATAGTATCTATATTGGACAGAAACACTTGGCCTAATGAGACAACCACCGAAACCACCACCTTGAGATGAAAATTTTCCTTCCCTTTCTCCTTTTTCATGTATTATTGCATTTCATTTATACATTGAGGACAATGCATGAGTTAGGGTGCGGGAGGGTTTCCTAACATACTAATTTTACTAATAAAAAAAAATCCTTTCTTTGAAAATTGTTTGAAATGGAAATTAATATTTTGAATTATTTTTTTAAGAAATTAAGTTAATTTTAAGAAATAGAGGATCATAATTTGGATTTCTTGTACTTGGTCAAAATAAAATTATTTGTTTGATTTGAGGTTAGGAAGAAAAATTAGAAAAGTAATTTAGTCTTAATTTTTACCATGATGAAATATGCATACTTTATACACTTGTACCTTAGTGTTCTAAAACAAAGATTATTATGCCTTATATAAATATATATATATATAATATATATATATAATATATATATATATATATATTATATATATATATATATATAATATATATATCAAAAAAAAATCTTCTGATTAAGGGTATTCATGCCTCATTAAGCATTTACGCCTAAAAATGGTTCATATAAATAAAAATCCTTAGTTTTGTGGCCTTATTTGCTCGAGTCCTAAGTCCTTGGGGTGTTTTCTCACCTGGTGCACTAAAATCATCTGGTTTGGGAGTCACCGACTAAGGCTCGTTACGTGGGCGAATTAGAAAGCCTAATAGAGCTAAGGGATTTACCACCATAATTTTAAAAAAAGAAAATAATAAGGCATAAGAGTTAGAGTTGAGAATCCGAGCCAAATTTCACGGTCACAAGATGCATATGACTTAGGGTAAAATAATAGACTAGATGAGAAATACAACTTTAATTCTTACCTTGATTAAAAATAAGTTTTTGAATAAAGACTAAATTTAAGAATGACTAAGTTTTGATAATCCTATGACTTATAGATTTCTTGAATTTTTACATTAATACTTCAAATATTTTTCCTTTCAAAATGCGTTTTAAAAAAATACTAGCAATTCATTTCTTTTCTTCATGAATTTTGTGGGTACAATCCACTGAAAACCCTTCACGAGACAAAACTCGTCCTCTAGGGGTAACCTAGAGGTTTAACGGCTTGTTACACGTACTAAGTGCAACCGTGATTTTACGAAAGTGAGTAGGCTTGGTCAGTTTAGGTTTTCTTTATCTGTTTTTGTTCGAGGATGAGCAAAAGATAAGTGTGAGGGTGTATTTGGACATATATATTGCATAAATATTATTACATTCCTAATATATTCAGTAATGAATATTGCAAATAACTTGTCTTAATATCCTAATTATACAGGGTATGATAGGGAGAAGATAATCATGAAATTTATCTAATTAAATTCAGAAGTTCAAAAGAAAGGGGAGCGATTCAAATCCAAAGATTCTAAAAGCTATCTTATCTGAAAACTGGATATATCAGATAAGATAATATCATCTAATTTTAAGAGAAAATGGATTGTTTGAAAACCCTATGGGTTCTACTGAAGATAAATAGATATCTTATCAATTCTAGAAGATAAACTGAAAATCTAAGAGGATAAATAGATAAAAAGAAGATCAACGGATGAGATGAAGCAATTTAGATTCAGATTCAGGCTGGATACAGTTTAGTATTTTAATAATAACTTTCTCTATCGAAACCCAAATTTGATGATTCAAAATAATCCAGAAAGCAGATTTAAAGGGTTACAACTCTTATGTTGATCACACTTCCAATTCTATAATTGGATAAGTCATATTTAGCAATCAACACGATAATAAGCTGCAGATCAGAATTGAATTTCTACAAATCAAGTTTGGAGATAAGAGCAGAATTCAAATTCAGAAATATTCAGCTCCCCTATCTTCATACACTTCCTATCCTTCTGGTTTTCTCCTATAAATACCCCTGCAGAGCAACAGAGGAAGGGCAGATCTTAGAAGCTCAAGTCTAGGGTTCCTTTAGATCCTCTTTCTTTCCGAATTTACTTATATTTTTCTAGTTTTTTTTTTACTTTGAAGAACAGTTGAAGAAAGGAGAAGGCTTTATAATGAGTTGGTGACAGATTCAATAAAAGGTCATTATTCTTTTTCAATCGCTTGGATATTTTAATTTGTGTCTCTTTTATTCCAGTTTTATCTCTTTTATGCAATCTTTAAATACCATGTTAAATTCCACCATAATTATGTGTAACTAATTCCTTAGTAGCTTGCTAATCTCTTCATTAACTAAAACCTAGATCTATGAAGATAAATTGATTAAACTCTATGCATATTAAAAACCCTAGGGTAAGTAAATAATTCTAAAAAGATTAGTCATGAACTGAGTTAAATTGGTTTAGGGTATACTATTTAATAATTATTCTTGGTTTATATTTAAATACATTAATGGTTTAACGTTAAGTTAAGACTCCTTTCTTAAACTATATTTTGGGACTTTGATAAACCAATGCTTAATTTTATCTAGTGTATGTGAACAGGATTTAATCTCTTTCTTACTTTTCTTTCTTGGATTTGAAGCAACAATCTAGGGTTAATCTGTATAGGTTCAACATGATATTTATTCTTGATAGACTAATGTTTGGTTATGGTAGATGATTAGTTGGCTATGCTTGTTCTTTCTATTTAACATATTTGCTTACAATCATAATTCTTTCTTTTACAAGCTAATTGTAAAGAATTGTTTCGAAAAGCTTCCATCGCAGCCATCCCTGTGAATCAACCCTCTAGCCCTTGCTACGCGGTTACATTTAAAAGGGACTAAGAACTTACTAACTCTAACTCTTTACTTTATTTCCAATACATTTCCCTTCCCAATCAAGCGCAGTAGCTGAACCACCCTGAGCCACTATGAGCATCCCCTTCTCCTCCCTTGCTGCTACAGCCTGGGCTCTTTCCAACCAGAGCGCGCCTATGCCTCCGAGATTCGTGCCTCCCTCTTCAGCCAAGCACACCAGCCGGGTCTCCTTCATCTGTTGGCCAAATCCCTCACCTGCCTCTCCATTGCCGTGACCCCCTATGCTGCTACTCCCCATCTCCCTTGGCCGAGTCCCCATCCTCTTCCTTCAGCATAAAACATCCCCTCCAACTCTCCTATGCTGGCCCGTAACTCCACCCCCATGATCCAGGTCGAGCACAGCCATGGAGGTAACTCCCCCACCTCCATCTCTCCATAAGTTGTCATCGTCCCGTCGGCAAGCACGAGCACACCCGCATCCTTTCTGGCGAGATCCTCAATCTGTTGACCCCCTCCGTGGCCTCTGCCATCGTCGTGGCTGATCCCTACACCCACTTTCTTTCAGGTTCTTCTACCCCCTCTCTTTATACTCTTTACTTCCTTCCCCAAGCATTTTATGTGTAATGATATGTGTATGTGTGTTCAATTGGTTGGAGAGAGAGAGAGAGAGAGAGAGAGAGAGAGAGAGAGAGAGTGAATATAAGGATAGTGTGTACATTTGCATGGGCGTGCGTGAGTGTGTTGTGTGAATGAGTGCATGGGAGTGTATATATATAGATGTATGTGTGAGTGTTTTAATTAATGTGTTGTGTGTTTAATTATGTGTGGTGTGCATGTGTGTGTTGGTGTATTAGTGTGCGTTAATATATAATTATATGTGTAAGTATGTATTTGTGTTTATATTATATGTACGCATGCATGCAAGTGTGTGTTGTGTGCATGAGTTAAATTGTGTGCAAGTGTGTGCTTGAGTGCATATGAGTGTATATATAAGTGTGTGTGTGTATATATATGTATATGTGTGTGTGTGTATATATATATATGTATATATATGTGTGTGTATATATATGTATATATATATGTGTGTGTGTATATATACTGTAGATATAAAATATATATATAGTGTATATAAATACGTATATGTATGTTTGTATCTTGACTGTGTGCACGTGTGTGTAGAGTGCATGTGGCGTTGGTATTGTATGTGTACAAGTGTGTTTATATGTGTTCGATTGCGTGTTGCATCAATACGGATCCGTTGGTGAAGATCCGGACCCGTTACAGAAGATTTGGATTTGTGCACATTGTCGACCCAATAGAATGGTGATTCAAAGACCGACCCATGGGATGATTCAAAAGTATATACAGGTTCGTGCAGTGAAGACCAGATGGCGATTCGGTTCCAAAATCGCGTTATTTCATGTGAGTGTTTGATCTTGTGCTATTTCCTTATTTACCGTTGTCACTGGATATTTGTATTTTATTCGTATTATTCATATGATCGTTTGATATACATTTGATTGCCTGTATCATCCAATGAGACATCGGTGAGTGCTCACCTTATTTATTTAATTGATATGAGTATTTATCAGCATCATTACATGTGTACAAGATTACCACTTTTGACTCTAGACTAGTTATGGAATACCTTAGACTGTGACTTTGATTGATCTCGAGATTTGCCTGGTTTATGTATAAATAGTATATTTATTTGAGGTATTTATCGGACATTTATTTGATAATATTTCAGACGGGAATTCATTTGGACAATGAGAATGGATTAAATAAGATGTTACCTCATTGAGAAAATTAATTTCTCTTGATACTTAAAGTTATATATGAACCTAGAGTTCAACTTGAGATTTACATGAGATCTTGATTCACATTTAAATGAGATTAAATAATAGCTAGGTTCTGATTATATGGGAGAATACCTTACCTTGATTTTGATCTATCATATAATACTGATTTTGGATTATTAGTTGTAAGTTATTTGGATATATTCACTGATAAATTATCTGAGTAATAATGTTATTGATATCGAGGTTTGGATGCAGATACTTTCTAGATTTCGGGCTTGTTTGTTTCGTCGCAAAAAGTCACAAGTCGTAAGTCGTAAAACTTTTTTCTATTTTTTATTGTTTGTTTCATTGAAAAACAACTTACAAAATGTAACTCTCATTTTTCTACTTGTAGTTGCCACAGTTAATTTTGTGATCATATAAATCTCACTTTTACACTCACATTTTTTCACTTGCAGCTGCTACAGTTAATTTTGTGATCATGAAAATCTCACTCGTAGTACCCTTGCAGTTTAAAGCAGTTACTTGATAATTAATATATAATTTAATATTATTAAATATTTAATATTTTTTAATATTTTAAAAGTGTTTAATTTCTTATTTAATTATCTAATTATTTTATATTTTTAATCATTAGTTTTTTATTTTTAATATTGTTATAATATTTAATATTTTACTATTTTTATTTAATATTATTATTTTATACTTTATTATTTTATGCATACTTATACAAATTTTTTAATATTTTATTTAGAATTAATATTTTATTAATATAACAATATGTGCTTTAATATAAAATTGCTATATATTTAATTATTTATTTTAAATATAAATAATTACTTTATTAATATTATAATATACTTTATTATTATATTAATATTTTATTATGTTAATATTGTAATAATAATTCATTATATTAATATTATAATAATAACTAATTATAAAATTAAAATTATATTTTACTTTGTTAATTTTATATTTTTATAATATTATAATAATATTATATTAAAATTTAATATTATAATAATTTTAAAGTATGATATAATATTATAATATTATAACTATATTTTATTAATTTCTTGATTTTTAACATTTATGTTTTATTAGTATTTTTAAAATTTTATTAATGTTCTTTAGATTTTCCTAAAATTTTATAATTATTTATTTAGTTAATATTTTAGTAATATTTTGCTAATTATAGTAATATTTTATTATTAATATTATTATAAATAAAATATTAAGATTATTAATTTTTTATCTCAAATTTATTAATACACTTTAATTTAAAATAGTAGGTTTTATTAATAGTATTTATAATATTTTAATCACTGATACAGTTAATTTTGTGATCATTTTTTATTTACACTTTTACATTACTAACCAAGCACCGTAAAACACAAATACTTTCCTGTTTATATTTCACTTTACCAACCAAATATCATAAACACACATATATGTTCCCTATTACAGTTCACTTTTTTCATTCTCATTTTACGACTTGCGACTTGCGGCGTTTTGCGGCAAAACAAACATAGTCATGTAACTTGAGGATGTCCCATTCCTTAGTTATAATCTTGATTGGGATTGAAACTATTGGTGATGTAACTTAGACTATAATCAGATTTAGATCTTGAATTGACTGGTTCATGATGGTTATTATATGAGTGGATAACTGGTGACATTATCAGTAAATTTGATTATTCTTACTAATGGTAAAGTAGGTGAGAGTTTAGTTGGAGTTGACCTTGGGTGAGGAGTAGGCGTAGACTAGTTTGACCTGACCTAGTGCATGTATATACGTAATTGATTAGTTACTTGGAGTTCTAAATCTTGTGATTGAGCTTAATGGAAGTGGGAGTGCATGTTGATCTTAATCAGATTGGATGTGATGATTGGATAGATATAAATGAGTATGTATTTTTATATGTTGGACTTGGATATATCGATAATTTTAAGAAACTGAGTTGATTGTATACCTTGCCCAGATTATTTTATTTATGCCAGTAGGTCATTACTCATCCTGAATACTATGATTTACCTAGAAAACTTGACTGATTATACTTGACATCTACCTGATAACTATATTGTCCATGTTACCATAGTTGATGGAAAAATTTTTGTTAAACGATAATTACACTCTCTTGTTATACTTGCTACATGTCTTGTTATACTAGTATCCTGTTCACTGATATTATATATCTGTTATACTGGTATTCTGATCACACATCTTGATGTTGTTACTGTTGCCCTCATTGAGTTATCCCAGTGATCTAAGTAACTTGTACATTAAATAATCTTGATAATCCAAATAACATGATCATAAACAACATACAATTAGATTGGGGAATTGATGGAGGAGACAACATCTGTATTTAGGGTGGACTTAGGATATAGGTCGCGCAGTTGAAAGAGGATTCCACTGCAGAGTTCCGTGGGGTGATGACACCCTAGACCTGTTCTTGTTCCTGTTATGCAAGTTATACATGTTACCCGACTACCTTGCGGTAGGGCCTAGTTTAGTGTCAGGAGTCTGGGTCGTGGTCCCGGGTATGCACGGGACCCACTTAAAAACATATACAATATCTCCAACAGATTATTTTCAATAACTTAGGACCCTGATTGACATGTGTGATAGGCGTAGTTGGGATGCGTTTTTTATAGGTGGCAATTGGTATTCGCTGACATAATAATAAGAAATTGTTTATATTTACTGTGACTGATTGTAGACACCTGATACATGCATGATATTATTAATATCTGATTATACTCATAACCTGATGTACACCTGACTATAGCACTACTGGCTTATTTACTGTTTATTTATGTCATATATGTTATTTTTCTTTTATTAATATATAATTTCATCATCTGCTTGTTCCATTTCCTTTTATATGTTATCATGTGTGGATGTTTTATATGTTATTACAGTGATATTGATTTATCATAGTGATTTTATAGCTTGTTCTGGTTACTTTAGGCTTAGCGTGTATACGTGGGGTATTCTCCTCGCGTAAATACACCGCCAACTCTTGTCGCAACTCCGTTTCATACATTTTGGGAAGCGGGCCGTGACAGTATTTTCTTGGCATCAGAGCCAGGTTTACTCAAAAAGAGAACCTAGATTCTTACCGGTAACTTGAAACAAGTTATATTTACATTATACAAAATATACTATTCACATGATGATATTGAGTCCACTTGAGAATTAATCACCCTCCCTTTGGATATTCCTTTGATCTGTTGATATCCCTGATTTCAACTCTTCTACAGTAATCCAGATTTCCATAATGATTCCTATCCTCTTCTGATTCTATTTTTGATTTTGTCTCTTGGAATCGGTTACTCCATGCTGAAGAAGAAACAAGAGCGCACAGTGGAAGCATGGTGTCCCAGAGAAGCGACGTGAAAGTTTGGTATTTTTCCTTGATTTTGATTCTTTTTATCATTTCCTACTTTATTGAAATTTCGAGGACGAAATTTTTATAAGGTGGGTAGAATATAATAACCCCTAACTAATAATACTATATTTATATATTTTATATTAATTTTGCGTAGATTTACTTATTATTATTGATTACCTACTTTGTATATGTGTACAGATACATGAGTGTGTCTATATATAT